>VVHJ01063314.1:11520-24334 GCA_015107715.1 Tylochromis polylepis | reverse complement strand
GTATCCTTCCCCTTTACTTTGCTGTCAGTCATTTCCGGCCTCTGTGGGCCAGAGGTGGCTCAGCTTTGGTGTGATGTCTCTCTGCACCCATCCATCATTCAAAACAGGCTTTGTTCAAACTTTGGCAGGGGTGAAATCTGTGTAATTTGCTTGCAAATGCTACCTCCTCTGTCCCTGCCAGCGACAGGCGTGGTCACCGGGACAGGAACAAAGATGAGCCCTCTCTGCCTCATTAAGTAACTTCATTAAGGCTGCCAGCCTCCCGGGAAAACAGAGGCAGAAGTAGCGCCTGTTAATGGACCAAGTGATGCAGGCAACTTTCTCAAAGTGAGACTTCAGAGAGGGAAAGTTCAGGGCGTCTAGAGGAGTTAACTGAAGCCCTCCTATACGAACAAAGCCATGGTAACGGGCAGATGAACAGAAAGAGGAGAAAGTTTGTCAGCAGCTTAGGAAACTTTATCCCACATTAGTCACACACCTCCCACACACTGCATTGTGTGGGTTAGTTTCAGACTGGCAGCGTGCATGTTCAAACAAGCCTGAGATATTTCAGTCTGGACAGCTTTGGCCTGGACTGAAATATCTTTGTCATTAAATTTTGTGCAGACATTTATGGCCTTCAGAGGATGTTGTTTGATGATCTCTTGATGTTTGCACAACGAGGGAGACTTCTCATGGTTTTTAAACATGACTAAATGTCTCTAATGTCTCTAATGTATCATCCAAAACTGCTATTAGGAACATTTTTAATCAGTACAAGCTTTTAATGGTGAAATCTGAACAAAACTAAAAAAAATCCCTTGGTGTTTAGTGGTAATGAGCAAACATGGTAAACATTTTAGTCTGCCACGTGTTAGCTGGCTTTCCTTAAACAGTGAATTAATCAATTCAGGATCTGACCACGCTTTTCCTAAATCCCTCTTCCATGCAGAATCCATGCTCCTCCAGCTCCTTCTGTCACATCTTCTCCTTCTCCACCATCACTGCCTCCTACCAATATCTCTCCATCCACCACTTCCTCCCCATCCCCCTCTCCTTCTCCTTTTCCCTCCCCCTCTCCTATGACCCGTTGTCGCCCATGCCGAAGGAGGAAGTGGGCCTTGGATGCGACGACATGCCAGTGCCGCTGCACTGTCACAGCTGAAACCTGCAGCCAAAAAGGCCGAAAGCTCAACCCTCGTCGCTGCAAGTCAGTCCCTTTTTTTTTTTCTTTTAAACAAAACAGTTAAAAAAATTTTTTTTCCTTATCATACATGATTGCAATTTAGACACAATATGTGGATAATACACAGAAGATACATGGGATGTGCATCGCTCCAAAGAAGCGGTCATTTAGGAATTAAGAATTAGCATTCATTACTGTATCAAAGCTTTTCTCAGAGCAGCTGAAATTTGAGTGCATACACATGTTTAAATGACTTTGAAAAAGACTCTTAATCCCAGATAGCTCCTTATGTGGGTATATTTGACAGAAAAGTTGTTTTAAACAAATAAAATATTACAAAATGTATATGTTGGCTTTATATCCACACTCACATCTCAGACTGAATCCTGTCAGGAAAGATTTTGCGCTGAAACCTTCCTCTTTTAATTGTTTACTGCTCTAGGTGTGAAGCCATGAGGACTTGATGTGTCCGCCCACATTCTTTTCGCCTCCATCTCTCCACCAAATCCCTGTCGATTCATCGCCCACCCTCAGCATCAGTGCCATAGACCATACAGACACAGGCGGCATCTCAAACCGACGGGAAGCACACAGAAGAACCTGTAGCAGAGCTCCAGTAAAGCAACAAGTTCATCATCACTGCATACATCTGCTGTGTGCAAACGTCTTTCTGCCTCCGTGCTTCTGTGGGAAAGATTCTATCAGTCTGCATGTACATGGCGTGTGCTGACATGTAGCGTCGCAAAACACATCCAGTGAGTGGAGGATGGAAGTGGCAACTTTGAGAGGCATGGGAATAAACAGACAAAATCTTTCTCAGTGTACACAAGCCTGCAGGTGAACGCGTTGTACTGTTGTTTCGGAGGCTGGACTCCAGGAAGTTCCTTTCACCTGCAATTAAACTTGTAAACACAAGAGAACAGTGGAAACGAGAGCAATTATACTCCATGAGAACAACGCGGATGCAGAGGAGGAGTCTTACACAGGTGTCCTCGCAAGGAAACTGCACATGACGGATTCCAGGGTTAAGTCGAGGCCAGTATTTTGCAGAGGATTAAGGAAACAACAGCAACAGATTACTGATGGACACATACACACATACAACAGACATACAAGAGTGACATAGGACATGCACATGAACTGGCACCCCAGTGTGCGTTGACCTATAGTTTAGCTGAATGCTGGGATGGAGTATATCTGTGTGGTCTCCCCAGTGAAAGACCCAGATGGGTTAACCGTGCAGCCACTCTCCCTTTTATCCAAAGCTGGCTCTCCAAGCCGCTTTCCAGCATTTGTTTAATTTCAGCCTTTTGTCTCCATCTTTCCTTGGTTCCTCAATTGAAAGGAGCCGCATCGCCTCTCTTTGCCTCTCTTTGAGGCAGTGAGGAGAATGACAATAATGAGGCCTGGCGGCTGTCCACTGCTTAACACACATGCACACACATTCACACTTATAATACCAGAAACACAGATGACACAAACACACACACACACACACACTCACATACAGACACGGCTGCAGCACACACACACACGCAATGTGAATTCAATGCAGGTAGCCATAAGCTTTTGTTTGTGCAACACCAAGTGTGCAAATATATGTGAGTTGTTTATTTGCAATTTACTGCAAAGTCTTCACTGAGTATTGTATTACTTGCCTCTGTTTTATATGTTATTATAATTCTGTTGAGTTGATTTGAAAGATATTCTATATTGCAGAAGTTGTCTTTATTTTTATTTTTTTGTTCATCTTTAATCCTTTCTGCATCTGTCACACTGGGTGGCCAGCTAATACCCAAATGTATTGAATTCAAACAGAGACGACTCACATGGGCCACAAATGTGTGAGTCTCACACACACAAATTCGCATGGAAGAGATGGGTGCAGAGACCATACATCATAATGTGTAATTCAAACAGTCAGTGGGGCAATGTTGTCGGCAACACAGAGAAACCAAGCAAATATCCGTCCCCAGTGCAGTGAAAGGAAAACACGGCTGTTGTTGTTGCGTGTCAGAGCCAGGATGGACAGAGTGTTATTCAGCTGGAACATAACTTGTTTATATTCTGACTGAATCTCTCAGTCTAACTCCATGTTGGTTCATTGCTGCTGGGTGGGAACAGGGAGTTGAACCATGCCTGCTTCAGAAAGGATGAGGTCTTGAGCAGCTTGTCAGTCATTGTGAAGAGCTAAAGCCTGAGCTCTGATGGCCTAAAGTGGCAGGTCATTGAGTTTAAAACCCTGTTTGACACCCATTCACAGCCTGTGTGCTGTGTTAAATTCTACTGAGAGCTAGTGACGTCTTAGCGCCATGGGAAACAGTAGCTTTGAAACTCCTCGATTCATGTCTTTACTCTGCCCCATGATTCATACGATCCTGCCGGTTGAGGAATAGTCACCCTGAAACAGCATGCAGTCCAGAGTATGAATTATTTATGTGTCAGCCTTGAAGCAACTTGCATCAGTGGCTGCTGTGATAAGCTTTGTATTTATACTCTCCTCAGATGAGATTACTTTTTTTTTTTTCGCGCTCAAGTTCATTGTTCAGTGTTTATTACTGTCAATCAATGCTTAAATCACTACCTCTCTATCATAACATATTAATGACCAAGTATTAGAGCATTATTGTTACTTTCTCTGTGATATTTCAGACCTCGTCTTAAGATGATGATAGTTTTAGCAATAAGCATTGTCTCAGTTGTAGAGACTTGGAGCTGCAGCAGATCTGCAGTGGTCATCACTGGTTTAGAGGACCCTATCGGAGTTTTTCATGAAAGGAGAGCTGAACTGGTCCTTTGAGTACAGACCAGACACTGTGTGATGATGCATGAACAGGAAATCGTTTCCCAAAGCTTTTGTTACCTCAAACTACTACTGAAATTATAGGAATAGTTTGACATTTTGGGAAATACACGAGTTGGATGAGACGATTGTTCCTGCTCTCATATCCATGCAATAAAAATGAAGCCGGAGTTAGCGTGAAGACTGGAAACAGAGGGGAATAGCTTGTGTCCAAAGGTAAATCAACCTCATTATGGTTTTTGGACAGATTTACTACACAACAAGCTTTAAAGGGTCCACAGAACTGGAAGATTTTTTACTTCTGGACCTGTTCAACCATCTGTTTACGCCACTTTTTAATCTTTAATCTAAACTACCAGCTGAAACTTCTTGTTTTGCTATTGGATAGACATGGTGAAATATCAGTCTTATTATCTCCATGTAGACAAAAAAGCACAAATTTTTAAAAAAGGCCATTCCCAACAAGAAACTTCCACAGGGGCTTGGGGTATGCGGATTGATGAGCTTAAGTAATCTGCAAATAAAAGAACAAAAATAACTGAAATTTTTATTTAATTTAATAAAACCATGAGTGAACCATGACTGAAGTTAGCAGTTAACTTAAAAGTAATGGATGAGCAGTAGAAAGAGAATTCGTAACTTATTAAAACAGATAAGTTACTTGTTAAAAAGTGAAAACGTGGTTGAAAAAGTGACTTAAAATTGTAAGCTGACAGTTTGGAGAAATGTGAAATATTAAATTGAACATTAGCTAAATAAAAATATGGCTAGCCATTAAAATGTGAGCTATTGGTATAGATTAACATAACACAAATATCTAATCAGCCAATCACATGGCGGCAGCTAGATGCTTTTAGGCATGCATTTGAAGTTAAAACCGGAAGTCATTCTTCTTTTCAATAATGGTGTGAAAAAGGGAAAATATCCAGTGAGCCGCAGTTCTGTGTGTGAAAATGCCATGTTGATGCCAGTGTCAGAGGGGAATTGCCAAACTGCTTCTAGCAGAAGGTAACAGCAACTTAATTAACCACTCATTATGACCGAAGGTATGCAGAAGAGCATCTTGGTAGCAGAAGACCACATGGTGCCATTTCTGTCAACTAAAACAGGAAACTAAGGCTTTACTTTGAACAGGTTTAATGAAATCAAGCAATAGAAGACTGGAAAAATGTTGCCTGGTCTGATGAGTCTTGATTTCTATTGCCACGTTCAGAGGTTAGGGTCAGAATTTGGTGTAAACAACATGAAAGTGTAGATCCTGCCTACCTTGTATCATGACTCAGGCTGATGGTAGTGGTTTAATTGTGTGGGCGATATTTTCTTGGCACACTCTGGGTCCTAGTACCAAGTGAGTATTATTTAAGCCTTATTATTCAGCCTGCCTGAGAATTATTGCTGACCATGTCCATCCCTTTGTGACCACAGTGAACTCATCTGCTAATAGCAGCTTCCAGAAGGAAAACATGCCAGTTCACAAAGCTCAGATCACCTCAACCTGGTATCCTGAAGCAGACAATGGACTCAAATGGCTTCCGGTCATCAGATCTCAATCCAATAGAGCACCTTTGGGATGTGCATCCAATTCTATCAAATCAATATGGAGCAAAATCTCTGAGAAATGTTTCCAGCATCTTTTTGATTCTGCGCTAAGAAGACAGTTCTGAAGGCAAAAGGGAGTCAAATTCAGTACCAGTGAGGTGAGTGCCAGTGAATGTTACAAGTGGCTAAAAGTAGTGGTTGAAATAAACTAATACTGCATATACTAGCAAGTAACCACAAAAGATAAATCATGAGGTGAATGTAATCCCTAAGATGTAGTCAATATCCAGTTTAATACAGAAGAGTTTAAGACAGGAGATACAGAAAAGGTTTGGAAGCAGTGTTTCAAACTACTCCTCTAAACTCATCTGTGGCTATTTCTGTCCATCCATTTTTTATCTGCAACCACTATTTCTTTTCCAGTCTTCATTTATTAATAATAGGGAACAAAATGTACCTGGTAAATGAGGAGACAAATGTTTTGGGAAACCTCCAGGAAGTCCAGGAACCTCAGTAAGGATTACATATACTGTAGATTAGTCCAGTGGTGAAAACAATGAGCAAATGGACTCCAATCATGCAGACGTGTGACTATTTAACATCATTCCACTTAAAGGAGTTGTGGTGCTGAGATATCTTTTTGGGTGCTACTCGGGCTCCAAATCTTATTTCTTGGGACCAAATTTTCTTATGTCAAAATATTAATTCTGAACAATAAAAGCAACAACAACTTCTGCAAGTACTCGCAGCTGCTATTTCAGCATTACAACTCTTTAACCTGTAACACCTGGAAATATTAATATCGTGTTCAGATGTCCTGTGTGAGCATTAAACATCAGTGTGCTTTGTATCTGACAGTCTACATTGTACTGTTAGCCCTGTTCTAGCCTCCGGCGTCCTAGAGACCTATAGATACCCCCTACTAACTATATAACATTTATAATCTCTAATATCCTGCCATGACTATGTGTATGACGTAGTGCATACTCTAGAAATGTATTTGTTACTTCATTTGTATTGCTGTACCTTGCAACAAATCTCTTCTCTGCAAATACATTGTAATACTGTAGTCTACGTATAGAAAATGAAACTACACTCTTTTTTTTGCTGCTACACCATTTGTGCCCTTTTACTATGTCTTTGTAGAAAACAATGCAGTTTTATGTTTCATGTATTAGCATATAAATGCCAATTAATCAATTTTAATGTCCACATTAAAGTGTATACCGCATCATCAAATATATTCAACATGAGACCAGGATACAGCCGTGATGTTACAGATGTGATTAAAGGAAATGTCTTATTTTTCATAAAAACCTCAGCTTTCCTTGTCTAACTAACGTCTCTGCGCTTTGACCTCATCCCCCGCTGCCCCTCCTCTCCTCCATCCCCCCACCCACCCCGTGTTTTTCTTTTGTTTTAATCCCTCGGTTTACAGTAATGAAAGATAAACAGGCATTTTTCATTACAGTGCCACCCTGGGAGTTGGGTGCAAAGATAAAACTGCGTATGTGATGTGACGCGGTGTTGTGAGACATAATATTGTTCTCTCACCTCCTCTCATCTGTGCTGCTGAGTCAGAAGCTGGGGAAGTACAAAGGTGTGCACAGCCCCACACTGTCTGAGTGGAAAATTACGCAGGAGGTACTTGCACCTACTTGAGCAGTTTGATTTTATGATGTTTTACTGATTTTCAAGCGAGTCCGTTTACTTGTGGCCTCAGCAAAGATACCCCAGGAGTTTGTGCTTGCAAGTGTGTGAGAGGCTCTGAGGGGAGATTTTGTGTGTGCATTCTGTGCACATACCTGTCTGCAGCCCTGCTGGCAGGTACTGTGCCTTTCACTCCATGGCATTTGTGATAAAGATGATGAAATATGCTGGGAATGTTATGTTCAGTGCCTCATTAGAATATTTCATCAACACAGCAGACCTTAGACCTGAGGCTGGTGATAATGTTATAGCTCATCCATATCTCATTCTGTACATTTATAATCACGTCTAAGAGACTTAGTTGTGTTGATTGATGCAGTGCGTGTGTTAAACTTTCGCATCTTTTTGTGAACGGCAGCTGGATCTTGCAGGTTCTGCTTTGAGGAGGAGGGAAGGAAAGGAGAGGAAAGACTGGAGAAGAGATGAGCTACATGCTGCTGCCAACCTATCTGTCGAAAGGCATAATGCCAAGACTAAATATAGCAGCAAGATTAGTGAGACGGAGAGGGAAAGAGAAAAAGGATAGAGTGAGTCATGAATTTCAATGCACAAAAACCTCTAAAGTGTTTTTTAAAAAGCCACTTGCTCATCAAAACCTGCAAAAACATTATGAAATGTGCAGTGAGAGGCAAAAACATGGTCTCAGCTAATGTGCATGTACATTTCATATATTAACATGACTTCTTGCGTGTTTTCAGCCAGTAGCTACATGTCTCTCGCTCCATCACTCTGCAACCGTCACTTTGTCCCTGCCAATCTTTTCTCCTGTATCAGGACTTCCTGTATTTTTCCACCTTGCTTTTCTCTGCATTAGGTGTCATTGTTTTTCTAATAACTCCAGCCATGGTTTCCTCCCTGCTTTTGTAGCAGCAGCTGTGTTCAAGCAGGTACTGGACGCTATCTGGCCTGTGAGTATTGTGTGTGTTGTTAGATGGTATCAGTTCTCCTGTTTATGTGAGAGAAACATAGATTAAAAAAAAGAGTGAGATTTAGTTCAGTATGTCCAGGGTAAAGAAGATTCCTGTGTGCTTCTGTCGCTCTGATGATCTGACAGGAAAGTGAGTGCTGTTTTTAAAGTCTCTTGTGAACACAAAGAACTTTTTTTCATTTTACAGAATAAACAAACTGTGTTATCTTCAACGGAAACATGGATCCACAGACCTTGTCTTTCTCACTCCAGCGAAGGACATCATCCTTGATAAAAGATTTATGGCTCTTGTTACTACATGGGAAACAGTTTGCATGCAGCTAGGCTGGGAATGTAGCAGGAAGATGGTTGTGTTATGAGGAAGTTTAAGTCCTCTTGACTTTGAAAATATACATAGTTTTTCTCCCTGTGACCAAAGTAATGTGTTAACATGCTAAAATGTCCCAGTTACCACTAAAAACTATGTGTAGCAAAAGCTGATGGGAATGTTTTTAGCTTAAGTACTGCACAAATAAATATAGATTAATGAGTTATTGCAAATAAATTTAAGGGGAATGACAGGATTACACCGCAGAAATTGAAAGACTGTTTACATGTTCAATCAGGACCATAAAAAAGTACAAAGGTTTTTAAAAATACAAACAATATAACAAAATGTATGATACAATTAAATGTATCTTAGCAGTGAATGTAATACATACAAAACAAAAAAAATGAAATGAAATCACAAAGAAAAGGGAGTGTTTTTTCAGGAGAAACTGTTCTGTCCTGACAAGGGGCCGCTCCCTCCATCAAAGGAGATTAAAACACATAATACAGTCATATTTCTAAGTGGGAGGAAGCAATACATTTGGTGAATTAAAGTGAGGTATAAAAGGTTGCTGTAGTAGCTGGAGGGTAGCAGGTTGGGGTTTGCAGTTGGGGGTCTAACAGGTAAATGGGAGAGGACATAGTTGTGGTCTGGGCATGCTTGATCCCGTCAGGTGGAGGATGCGGGTACCAGTAGGCATGAGAGGAGATCAGAGAGCTGGCTGGATGTTATCTCGCTCTTTCCATACCATACCTGCAGGTCGGTCGAATCACCTGAGGCAGGAGCCAATCATCTTCTGTGTCTCTCTGTCTGCTCTTTCAGTCTCCACTCACAGAAACTTCAGGATTTAATTTTTCCTTCAGCATTTAAGCCAGGGGTCTCAAACTCCAGTCCTTAAGGGCCGCTGTCCTGAAACTTTTCCATGTGTCCCTGTTGCAACACACCTGAATACAATTAGTAAGTCATTAGCAAGACACCATGAAAAAATAAAATAGAGCAACTGCTCTAAACAAGGCAAACACAACACAGAAAACCAGAACCGCAAGGAACAACTCCAAACATGACACTCACTTGAACCAAAAGGAAGCTAAAACTGAAATATAGAGCTTGAGAATTTGCATAATAGGTTCACTTTAATGGTTTGCCAAACCAGAGGTTGGACCACAAGCATTTAATTTTTATATTCTCTGATATCTTTTAAAATCATACGTGTTTAAACACAAGATCAGTAGTGAAAAACAAAAATTGATGATGTGAATTGAGTGATTGTTTGGTGGATCTGTACAACAGTACCAGTGATATCGAATTTGCTGCAGTAAGGTATTACCATTGTAGTTGTAATATTTCAGTTTCTGAGGGATCAGTATCAGTGCTATTGACAGTAGTGATGTTTAAAATAAGATTCCTCACATGTAGTGTTCATTTGGTTAACAATTCACCCACCTGTAATGCTCATTTTTTTACTCTTGGAGTGCCACTATCTCCATTTACAGTTAAATCTCCATTTACACTTTTATAATAACTTTTTTTTGCAAATTAAAAAAAAAAGTTGTGGCTAAGGGGATAAAGGACTTGCATTGGAGGGATTTCATTGTGAATATACACTCACTGGCCAATGCATTGGATACACCTGTTCAACTGCTTGTTAACAAAAGTATCTAATCAGAAAATCACATAGCAGGAGCTCAATGCTTTTAGGCATGTAGACATGGTGTAGAAGAGCTGCTGAAGTTCAAATTGAGCATCACAGTGGGGAAGAAAGGTGTTTTAAATGACTTTGAACATGGCATGGTAATTGGTGTCAGACATGCTGGTCTGAGTATTCCAGAAACTGCTATCCAGGGTTTTCAGAGAATGGTCCAAAAAGAGAAAATATCCAGTGAACATTAGTTCCCTGGGAGACAAAAAAGTAATAGGAGAATGGCCAAACTGCTTTGAGCTGATAGGAAGGCAATGGTAACTCAAATAATTACTTGTTACAACCAAGGTATGCAGAAGAACATCTCTGAACGTACAGTATGTTGAACTCCTAAGCAGCTGGGATACAGCAGCAGAAGACCACGCCTGGTGCCACTCCTGTCAGCTAAAAACAGGAAACTGAGGCTCCTTGATGTACACTCACACACCACATCATTAATTACTCCATGCTAGTACTGGGTTGGACATTTTAGTCGAAACATCATATGATAGCATACACATCAATGCCTGGTGTGACCAAGTTTAAAAAAAAAGACTAAACTTAAATTGTGTCCTTTATATGTATATTCTTTTTTATTGTTATTTTGAGTTGATTTTGTAAGTGCATAATGTTGCTTTAGTTGCCTTAGTCTAGTTTTAATATTATTTTAGCTTTAGTTTAGGTTTAGTTTTGATTCTAAATAATAGCTTTGTTTGTCATTTACTGGCTTCGTTTTCATGACAAACTGAATGTCCGCATTTCTTCCTGCACTGAAGCTCCTCCTTTGTGCGGCTCACAGCAGTAGATTTGTCGACCCCTGCTGGCAGTAACTTGGTACTGCAGACATTTTCCATGCTCGGTAAAGTAGACGTGGCAATGACGTCAATACCGGAAATGACCCGGATCGGAACTTTAACTCCTGGTTATACTGGTCTTCACCAGAAACATCGAGGGTTCTGAAAATATGTTGCGATGCCGATTATGGTGAGTTGGAACCCATCTAGCTTTGTTTATTAAATAAGTTTAAAACTCGCACCGTCAGTTTAAGTTGGTTTTCACCGTGGTGAGGCTGGAGGGACCGTTGAAAAGCTCCGGTTAGCTCTTTGGAGCTAACGTTAGCCTGTGGTTAGCCGGTCAGGCCATGATCAGCTGTGTGTCGTGATGGGCGGCCTTCACACAAACAGACCCAATCCAGGCTCCACATAATCATCGTTACCTAATGATATATATATATTTAGCTTGCCTATTTATTTATATGTGCCTAAGCACAGTTATTTGGGCTTTATTTCCCCGCTGTCGCAGTCTTTGCGACTAGCTTTTGGCTACCGAATCTCCTAAATTTGTGTTTTATCTGTTGAACTGAAGCTGTCGGCCTGGGAAGCTAACAAGTGACTTTTTTTTTTATTATTCCAGACATGAATGATAACCACCTTTGGATGTGAATTTGTCCGTACACCGGGAAGTCTTACTATTTATCAATCAGACAAACCCCAGGAGGAGGAACCGGCTCCCCAGGTGGTGTTTGGGCTATAGCAGGCAGGTGACTCATTATCAGCGCCAACATGACGTGCCGTGACCGGACACTCGAGTTCCAGTCAGCGTGTAAATCTCTCCAGGGCAGACAGGTATGTTGTGTCTTAAAAAACAGCCACCTCCTCACACTCAGATTTATTCTAGTTTATTATTTTGTAGTTATTGGGTTTTTTGTTTCAGTTCAATCTGTTTACATAGTGGATTTGCTCGTTTTTGCGTAGTTTTTATTATATTCCATGATAGGTTTATTTGTTTAGGATGTCTACAATGGGTATTACAATACAAATACAACACTCCCAGTCTCACTAAACATCTACACCAAATTCCCCTGATGTTTGCTGTGCATATTTTACCCCAGTGACGAAAACTAAAATGAAGTTGTGCACGATTTGATAAGAGTTACCACAAACTTTGTAGCACATACAGTTAAAATACAGTGATACTGTTATGTTTTGTTAGCGCCTTATAATTTTGGGCTTGGCTTTTACTTTTGCTTTTTGTTCCTTGTTTACTCCTCTCTGTAAATCCCCCAAATAACAGTGTTAAAATGTTTTTTACTTTCTGCTTTTAAAAAAAGAGGGTAAATGACTGTCAGTCAGTATGTCTGGTAATGCAAATATAATTATGTCAGTGTTTATGTGAGATGATGCAAAAACACATTTGGAAGTGATTTTAGAAAGAGTTTTGTTTACTGAGAGGGAGAGCAGAGGAGAGGGAGTTTTTCCTCGCTCAAAATGGGCCTTTTAGGTATGACTAGTCGAACTTTAGGCTACTTAATAAAGAAAAATCTTGTCCAAAAGCACATTTCAAGTGAGAAAATTAAACTCCTACTGGTTACTAGTTAGAAATTTTTCTATCACAGTCCTGGTTAGTCCTAGTTGAATGTTTAATGATTATACACCCTCCCCCTGAATTGCCAAATTCAAATGATCTTGTATTTTGTATTGTATTTTATATTTTTAAATGACCGCATTTAGGCATGTGTAAGTTTTTATAAAAGAGTCAGAACTGACTAGATATTACTATTTTCTTTGTTGTTTGTTTGGTTTTTTAGATCGGCACAATCATAATAAAAAAAAAATCCAATTCTTTGACTTGTTGATTCATTTAAAATCAATCATAAGTTATCATAAGTTATACGTCCTCCC
>VVHJ01063312.1:2373-13476 GCA_015107715.1 Tylochromis polylepis | reverse complement strand
TTCTATTGAAACGCATAAAAATACTGTGGCGGGGTGTGGTCCCTGGCGCGGCTGCAAGGGAGGAGTGTGGCAGTGAGCTCGGTGGGCGGGGCTCAGCAGGTGCTGGCTGTCAGGGGCTGATGGTCTGTGGTTATCTATTGCAGTGAGGTGGAGTGGAGGGAGCTGTCACGGACGAAAGAAGCGGTCATCCGTGTGGTTACGTGTGTGTGGAAATCATAAATAAAAGTTGTTAACAGTAATACCCGTGTGCGTGTCGTGGGGAGCCCGGTCTGTCACATACTTATTCTGAACTTGTTTGCTAGTGTCTACATTCTGGTGGTGATCAGTGCAGACAGATGTGTGTCTGTGGTGTGGCCCGTCTGGGCTCAGAACAACCGAGATGTACGTAAGGCCTTGTTTGTGACTCTGGGTGTTTGGGGGGTGGCTTTGATGATCGGCTTTCCATATTCGTCATCCACCCATCATCATCGCCCGCTTCCTTGTGTTTTTTGCAGTCCCATTCACTATCATTGTCTCCTGTTATGTTGTCACAATCAAAACAATCATCTCAAAAGAAACTACACACTGGCCAGCCAGTTGAGTCATTCCTTTAAGACCATTGTTGCCGTTATCATCAGCTTTTTTCTTTGCTGGGCTCCCATTCATATTATGGATCCAATTGTGATAGCTAAAAAAATGGATACTTCAAGTGGTGTCATCGGGATCCCTTTGGCCACCAATATGGCCTTTCTCAACAGCTGCCTGAATCTACTGCTGCATGTGTTTGTGGACTAAGATTTTGAGAAAGAAGTCTGCAAATCCATTATGAATGTATTCAAGACTGCCTTCCAGGAGGAGGAGAAACATTCTCACACTTACAATAAGTCAGTAAACACAAATACAACTCAGTTTTAAATACTGATGTTCAAGGCTTGCAATGACTTAAAGAAACAGCATTACTCCAGAGGAAATCTTTCTAAACCTGTGTTGTTTGAATTATATAAAAAGGCTGTATTGATAATTATGGCTATTTAACTGCTCTTATAATGTTAATTTGACGGCAGTAGCTAAAGTTGTCCATGTCTCTTTGAATCGCAGTTGCAGTTTGTGCTATGTTTGTACGATTATAGAACTAAAAGCGATTAGTGAGTCAGTAATTTTAAAATAAGTATTACATTTGTTTCTGGTCAACTACGTGTAACATAATATTTGGATATGTGACTGGTCCTACAAATGCCATATTAGGTAAGAGAGGTGGGCATTTAAACTAAGAAAACTATGTAGTAAGCATAACACATTCAGTCTGTATATTTATTATGAATACGACTGAGTTCTTTGTAACACCATCATGTGAATATTTATATTTTTTCTTACTTATTTAGCATAACAGCAGTCTGGCATATTCCCTGTTAATATATGATATAAAAGTTATGATTGTTGTGTTTTATTGTGTTTAACATAGCAGTAGCTTAATTTAGTCTTAATTTAGGCATCTTAAAAAAAAGAGAGAGAGAGAAAATATTCTGCATATTTGCTTGCATATGTTAGTATTTAGTTTTACTAAAAATGTAATTAATATATTTTTTTGTTTTGTTCAGTATCTGATCCCATCTTTTATGATCACAACAACATTTAAGACTTTGTTTCCTGTTTTAGATGTTTATCTGGCATTCAGTATCATAATCATTTATGTTTGTGTATATTTTTCTTTCATTAGAGATTACTGAAAACAAACTGCCTTGGCTCCATCATGATAAGGGTCTATTGCCCTGCAGCCTTTGCTTGCATTTCTGTTATCTTTTCTTTCTGGCTGGGAACTACAGATAAAAATTAGCTCATGGCTAAATCTGGTAAATTTAAAGCAATGTTTATTAAAGAGCACTGTCCCTGTTACAAATAAAGAATTAAAGTTGAAAGTCTCCACGTCTATCACATCTTGATTTATAATCAGAAAAATATATTACAGAAAGCATGTATGAGAACAGATTTCTGGGTGTGATGTTAGACTGCAAAATCTGCTGGAAGCATCATATTAGAAATGTAAAACAAAAATAGCAAAGAGCATCCCAGTGTTGGGAAAAACAAGGCACATTCTGAACCAGTAATCATTGGATATTTAATACTGTTCAATGGTTTAAAATACCGCATTTAAAAAACTACATATAGATGTTGGGGTTAAATATTAACATATTCATTAAATATGGATAATTGTATATAATGGCGTATTATTAAAAAGCAATATTTTTGCACAAGCATAGCAAATAATTTTAGATCAACGTATAAAGATGTATAAACCACAAACAAGGAATTGTGTCTTAGATGGACATATTTAGTATATAAACAGTCCCGATGAAAAGTTTAAGACCACTTGAAAAATGGCAAAAAATCACATTTTGCATGGTTGGATCTTAACAAGGTTCCAAGTAGAGCTTCAACATGTGCAACAAGAAGAAATGGGAGTGAGACAAAACATTTTTTTTTTTGAGCATGCAATTTATTGAAAACTACGCTTAAACTGAAACGGGCTGTTTTACAGCTGATCAAAAGTTTAGGACCACATGCCTTTAAAAGGCCAAATCTGTGCAGAAATGTGGATTCATTGTCATTTTCTGTCAGGTAGTCACACTGTCATGACGTTCTGATGGCAAAGGTAAAAAAAACGTGATCTTTTTGAACGTGGTAGGGTTGTTGAACTGCAGAAGCAGGGTCTCTCGCAGCGTCCCATAGAATTTTTTGCTATTTTTCAAGTGGTCTTCAACTTTTAAACAGGACTGTATGTGTATCTTAAAGTGTATATTCAAAACATATATCTATGATGACATAATTAAGGGTAGGAATTCATAATCATTTGCTCCCTATTGACAATGACAACGTCAACATGATTTTTTTTTTGCTTACATCATTAAAATTAGTAGGGCCAGAGTATTTTTTGACTTAACTGCCTATGCACGTATAATGTTAGTTTCAGTATCACTACATGAGTGCACAAAACAACCACCTTTTTTGCTATTCTACATTTATAAATGAAGTGTCAAATGTGTATGAGTTGATCCCATATGTAATACATCTAACAACAGATAATAATTTGTAATTATCAAACAGCCAATAACAGAACACACGTTAATAATACAAAACACAGCAGCACATGACTAAGTTGCAACTTAATATTAATTTAAGTCAGTCAGTGTCCTCTAACATTTGTCCTCTCTTACAATTACACAGGCAATGGTGAAATCATTTGTCATTTGTGAAGCATAAGTACTTTTGGTAGATTTCCAAAGCCAAATATTGTCAAGAGTAAGTAAACAAGTGAAACAAGATTTATAGTGTTTATATGATTAAATGTTCTTAGCCTGTGGGCAAAATAAGCGCACACACATTATTGCTGTCAGATTAGGTAAAAAGCAGCAGGAATATTTCATCTTGATTATTCAAAATCATTATGCTCCTGCGGTCTGCATAATATCCGCCTGCTACTTCGTCCCCATTTATTTCTATGAGAAACACGTTTACCTTGAGGTGAAACAGACAGAGTAGCAGGAAAAGCAGGAGAAATTCCTTTTCAAGAAACTGAAATAGAGTCCTATCCAGAAGCCAGAAAAGTGACAAGTTTCCATGGCATTTCCACCAGAGACACAACAATTAAAAACATACACAAAAAAAAAATGTTGATGCTCTGTTTAACAACTGCCAGCTGTTCAGTTTCCCACGAGAATTTAAAAAAACAAAAACATTTTCCATACAGGAAGAGACATCGTCCTCCTATACCTTCCAACCCAGTGCTCAGAAGTGGGTGCAAAGAGTTCTAAGGCTATTAACGAGCTGAATAAACTGTTACAGTTGTTTTATGCAGTAAAAGTAGAGACAGGAGATGTGAGTTGTGCTCTTTCTACAAACTATTTCTCATTTTATTTTTTTAAACTGAATTTTCCATTTTTCGTCTCTGTTCATGTACACATTCTTTTACCTAAGGCTGTAATTAGGGAATTAGGGGTTATTCTGGCCTCACTAGGGTGTGAAGCTGGTTTCTAGCTTGGCAGATAGTATAACAGGTCCGCAATAAACATTTAGGAGTCAGCGGGTACGTTCTATTTGTTTACTGTCAGAAGCACTGTAAAAGTGTGATACAGAAACAAAGAATAAAGTATTACATTTCTGCTATAATTGACTTGCCTTTACAATATCAAACACTGAGCCATACACTATCATGTACATCACACGTAAACACATCAACATATCCCGAAACCTTGGTTATTTTAGCGGTTAGCTCAATGTTAATGTTATATTGAAAATCCCATAGACGGGCTAACGTGTTAGCATCGCGGCCGTTTTTCCCACACATCAAAACTATCGTGGGAAAGCTCAACACAACAGATAGCAACTACTTACAGGTATGTGCTCTCTCAGACTCAGCAAGAAAAGATGAACAAAAAGTGGAAAAGACCACAGTTTAGCTTAAAGACCTTTTTCAGTGGAGAAGAACTACGGCAAGTCTGCTGGTACAGAAAAACACACCCACATTATCATGCCTGCCTTAGAGGGGCAGCACAGGGGTGCTGTCGCTAACGACAGACATCAGAACGCCCTCTGCTAATTTCTTTGGGAAATTTAGTTTAAGGTTTAAGGTTTCCCCAACTGTATAAACAATACCTTTGCACAATGACTGAAACTAACACCTTATCTGGATGATTGAGCATGCATCAAGACATGTAAGACATGTAATTCAAGTGATTTGGTTGTTTGATTATTATTATTATTATTATTATTATTATCTGATTCAGTCACATGAACAATGGGCTGTGAGGTCAGTTCCTTGATCATTAATATGCAAATTGTCATGACCATTGATCAACAACCACTGATCAAAGACCATTAATCAATGGCCATGAGTACCATTCACAGAGAGTTTGGGAATGGCTGCAATCATATCATATACTACACAATTCACGACAGATGATTAAGGCGAAATTTGGGCCGATCCCCAAAATGGTCGCACGAGTGAAAAATCGTCTCAAAATGGGCCAAAAATCGCACAGTGTATGCCCAGCTTTAGATGGTGAAGGATGTACCCTTAGACCCCCCTCCTCGATTCAGAGATGGTCTTTCCCTTTTCACATAAATGGAATCCTTGACTCCCCGCTCAAACCAGCGTTCCTCCCTGTCATCCTCATCATTGAAAGAGTTTCCACAGGCCTGCTCTGAGAGTCTATGGTGAATGTGATGTGAATGTGATGTTATACACCCATGTAGAAAGGATGGCATTGCGACACTCGACTTGCTCTTACTCTGGGTTCCCTCTTTATTATGGTACAAAGATAACAGCACACAGTTGTCATCAACTGCAACATTCAGGTCTCCAGCTTGGGATTTTTTTTTTTCCTTAGTTAACAAAAGACTAATATACATTCCTACAACACAATGTTGTCAACGTCTTTCTTTAAAAGTTCAAGCTGAAACCAAGTGTGTGATCATATAGTGGCAGTATTATTATTTTTTTCCTCCTTATGGTAACTGAGTTATGAGAGCTATTATTTCTACATTTTTCTTGCTCATGCTCATGATTTCAAAACAATATTTTTCTAAAAGTTCTTCACAGAATAGAAAAATCTAAAAGTAAAGTGGAAAGAATCCAATATTTCTACCCAGCATTTAAAATAAATAAAGGTGATATTAAATAGCGTTAGCAGAAAAATAAAGATTATTCACAAATTTCTTTTGATTTATATTTGTAAAATAAAATTTTATGTTAGTTGAACATTTTAAGCTTATCACCAAGGTTTCCTGGATTTTGATTTTGTTTTTTTTATATCCATCCATTTTCTTCAGCTTTTTCCGCCGGGTTGCAGGGGTAGCAGCCTAAGCAAGGATGGCCATACGTCCCTCTCCTCAGCCACCTCCTCCAGCTTATCCGGGGAACACAGAGGCATTCCCAGGCCAATCAAGAGAGGCTGAACTCCTCACCCTCATAAGGGAGAAGCCAGCTACCCTTCGGAGAATGCTCATTTCTGCCGCTTGTATCCAAAATCTTATTCTTTCAGTCCGAGAGCTTATGGGCATAGGTGAGGATAGGAACATACATTCCAACATGCACTGGGAATGAGTCCCACTGATTACGGCCAATGCGACCAAGCTCCTGCAACAGTTATATGGGACACGAATGGCCAGACACCCCATACTCCCAAAGCAACCCCCACAGGATACGCCTAAGGAACGGAGGCACACATTCGCTTTGTACAGGCAGCAAATCAATGGGTACAATAGTACCCACCCCTGTGTGCCGCCTCTCACAGAGTCTAGCCCCTCTCCAGAAGAATGGTTCCAAGTGAGCTCGACTATATCTAGTCAGTATCTCTCAACCTCAGGCTCCTTCCCCACTAGAGAGTTGATGTTCCATGCCCCAATAGCAATATCAATGGAATAGTGTGGAAGAAGTGGTGAAATGGTAGAGCTGAAAAGCTGATAGAAAACAATAAAACAAACTAAAAAAAGATGCAGCAAAATGTGTCAAATAAATGACATGTTAGCTGTCAGGGCTGTTGTACTGTGAACAGTAGTAACAGCAACAACTAGTAACAACTAATAACCAGACCTCACAGTCACAGGAAGCTGCTGCTGCAGCCTGATGTAGAGAAGTGAGGAAGAGACACACGAAGATGAATTTCACGTGGTAAGAAAATAGATGGAGGAACATAATTAGGAGGGGAGAGATTCAAGGATTCAGGTAAAATGAATGGCTACTTTCATCACTGCTAATAGCTAGTATGTAGCTTTTGATTATTGTTACATGCTGCAGTGCAACTAGGAAATAACCCCAAAACGACTATGGCTATCTGATTAAAACTTGTTTCATTATCTATAATCACAATTAAGTTAAATAGATACATAATATGTATACGCAGTGAGCATGAAAAAAAAAATTCTATCCTTCAAGTTCGGGTCCTCTACCAGAGGCCTGGGAGCTTGAGGGTCTTGCACAGTATCTTAGCTGTTCCTAGGACTGCGCTCTTCTGGACAGAAGTCTGTGGTGTTGTTCCTGGGATCTGCTGGAGCCACTCACCTAGCTTGGGAGTTACTGCACCGAGTGCTCCGATTACTACCTGGACCAATGTTACCTTCACCCTCCACATCTTCTCGCTACGTCTATCACTGCAGACGTTTTCCTCTGCTTGTCTACCACTACTATGTCTGGCTGGTTAGCCGTCACCATTTTGTCCGTCTGTATCTGGAAGTCCCACAGGATCTTAGCTCGTTCATTCTCGACCACCTTAGGGGTCGTCTCCCATTTTGACCTTACGTGTATACTGTATATTGAACACAATTTGATGTCACATGTTTCTTTCCAAAAAAATACTTAAATTATCTTAAGATGTTATTGAGCTGTGGTGCTATATTTACTATATATATTTGCTGCTGTCTTGGCCAGATCTGTCTTTAAATGACATAATATGTGTATGCAGTAGGCATATTCGCTACGGCGCCTCCTGCAGGTGGTGTGCCTACAGGAGGGCAGGCCCTTGGGCTAAGGCCCCTGTGTTTTACATCGCACTCCCTTCCAAGCCTGGCTTCAGGGTGGGGCCCTGGTAATCCTATCCTGGGCAGGGTACACAGGTCACTCGTTCTTTTGTCATTTTTTTCCTGTTTTTTCTTTTTCCTCAGTCCTGTCTGAATAAAATTCACACCTGTGTTGTGAGCAATACTGTCCTTACATGTCTGATAATAAGATCACACAGAGAGAAAAAAAAGTGCAGCCTACATGGTGAATGGGATGAATGAAACTGGAGAGAACATGCCACATCACTGGGATCATAAAAAACAAAACAAATAAACAAACAAAAAAACCCCAAAAACAATCATTTAGTGATCCATTTAGAAACCTTTCTCTGCTAGCCCTCAGGAAATGTGTAGAGATGATGAGTGAAAAAAACAGAATTTTCTTTCAACACATGCATAAGAAAAATGTGTTTACTGTCTGTAGTTGCAGTTTTGAAGGTAACAAGTTTTCTGAGATGACAAAATATTTTCTGAATACAGATTTCTAAGATAACAATTCCTGCAGCAACAATGGCCAAACCAAATTTTTATGATCAATAGCTTTTGTTTCCCCTAAGAAACACGAACACTTTCATTTTGTGTCAATACATTAACTGTGGCCTTAGACTAGTCAAGAAATGAAACCCTGCATTTGCTGCTGATTAAAAAAATAAATAAATAAAACCTCACCCAAACAGCCAGCTGTGGTTTAATTGCATAATTAAAGCATTCTTGACCATTCTTTAAAAGCATATAATAAAATTCTGTAATGGAAAATGTAAAGTCTGATGGAGCAGACAGCGTGGAGTGAGGTGGATGCGGACCCAAAGCAGTCACACGGAGATGAGGGTGGAGATTAACAAAAGACGAGCCTTTATTTCTGGCAGCAATAACACCAAGAACAAAAGGCGATAGGAGGAACTGAGAAAAACTAACAAAACCTAAACTGGGAAAAGCTAAACAAAACAAACTGGAGGGGAACACAGTTTGGATTAATCAAAGGTGACAAGATGGGGAGGCGAGCAAAACTGAAAACACTAACAGGACACGAACAGTCAAAGTAAAACAGGAAATACACGAACAGAGACCAGGATAACTAGACGTACCACAAGGAACACAAGGGAGGCACAGAAACAAAACCTAAAGACTAGAAATCACCAAAACACCAAAAAATGACAAAAGGAGCTAGAAATACAAAACTAAACCATGAAACCACTAAATCCCATAACTCAAATAATCAGAGCACATAAACACTGGGTCTCCAGACCCAGAACCATGACAGGAAAAACACTTGTAAAATAAATTACAATACTGGAAACTAAAACAATTTATGTCTTGAAATTAGTTTTACAGAGTCTTTCTGCAAAAGCAGGACCAAAAGAAGGACTCAGTACACCTCTCATTATTAGGCCTAGACTTCCCTTGCTTCCATCCTATTTCAAACATGCTGAAGTGACTCCTCTATTGAAAAAACAGAATCTAGATCCCAGCTCGACTAATTATCGACCTATTTCAAAATTGCCATTTATAAGCAAATTACTAGAAAAAAATTGTAGAAAATCAGTTCAGATCTTTACTATGCAGATTACAGATTTTTTACCCTTTTCAGTCTGGCTTTCAAAAGCAGCACTCCACTGAGACCACTCTCTTAAGGGTCTATAATGATCTATTAATGGCTTCTGATGCAGTGAGTTGTTCTGTGATCATTTTGCTTGATCTCAGCGCAGCCTTCGATACCACTGACTACAAAATCCTACTTAACAGGCTTAAGGTTTTGGCTGGTATATCTGGCTCTGCTTTAGACTGGTTTTCTTCCTACTTATCAGCTAGGACCTTCTCTGTTAGGACTGACAGGTTCACCTCTAACATTGGCCCCCTAACCTGCGGGGTTCTACAGGGTTCAGTTTTGGGTCCATTATTATTTTCTTTCTACATGCTTCCTTTAGCTGGCATTATTCAATCTTTTAGTGACATTTCTTATCATTTCTAGGCTGATGCCATTCAGCTGCACATGTCCTTTAAGCCTCATCAGCTGGATAGGTTGTCCACCCCTAGTGCAGTGCTTAACTCAAGCTTCTGATTGGCTTTCTAGCAATTACCTTGTTTTAAACATGAACAAGACTGAGACCATGATCATAGCTCCTCCTGAACTAGATTCTAAAATCAGTCAGGTTCTTGCTTCTTTCTGTCCTTCTGCTAAGTCAAACATTCGAAATCTTGGAGTAATATTTGATTCTTCTCTGGGCCTTGACTCGCATGTAAAGTCTCTGTCTTGTTCCTGTTTCTTTCATTTAAGGAACATTTCTAAACTGCGACATATGGTCTCCTTAGCTGAATTGGAAAAACATTGTTCATGCATTTGTGTGATCGCGTTTAGATTACTGTAATGCCCTTTTTCCCAGCTTTGACAAATCTTCTCTTTGTCGCCTCCAAGCTATACAAAATACAGATTGCTAACACATTCTAGCAAGCAAGCTCACAATACTCCTATTTTATTTTCTTTACTTTGGCTCGCAATAGATTTTAGAATTCATTTTAAAATTCTTGTTTTAACATACAGAGCACTAAATGGCCAGGGCCAGATTATTTATCCCAGCTTCTTACAAAATACACTGCTGCTCGTTGTCTCCGCTCACAGACTCAGAGTTTGTTGGTTGTTCCCCGTACACGACTGAAGCTGAAAAGAGACAGAGCTTTTCAGTCTGTGGCACCAAGGCTGTGGAACAGACAATCACAACTACGTCTGGTTGACTCTGTGGATTCTTTTAAAAAGCAGTTAAAAATGTTTCTGTTTAAACAAGCCTTCTGTTGAGTTTTTTTTTTTTTTTAAATCTTAAACTTTTATTTACATTTAACCTTTTGTACTGTCTGTATTGTCTATTTTGGTGCCTAACGTTTTGTTTATTTTAGCCTTTGTGTACAGAGCTTTGTGACTGCCTGTCTATGAAAAGCTCTTAATAAATAAAATGTACTTACTTAGTTACTTACTTGCTTGTGAAACAAAGAGATGGAGAACAGTGGTTACATTATAAGGAGCTCTATGTTATATACGTTAAAAAAGCATGTGCTCTAATGTACACTTAGAGAATTCAGTCTAAGGCGATTTTTATCATATTTGTATATTTGCACAGAAGTTTGTACTATGAAATTTCCTGGAATTTTTGTTCTCCTACTCATTACATGTGATCAAGTGACTTCTCTGAAAGTAAGTCAGTTGATGAAGTTAAGCAAATAAGACTGAAAGTGTGGGTTGTACCACTTCCCTTCTCTGACCAGCTCTGCCATGAACCATGCCTCAGTCTTATGAGCTTTCACAGGAGCTCAGAAGAAGCATTACAGAGATGCACAAAGCTAACAAAGCATTTCTAATGATACGAGTGTTCATCAGGAAGAAAAATTATCTACAAATGGACCAATAACACTACACTGGTGAAATATAAAGCAAAAGCACAAATTCTACTACCCACTAAAATCTTTGTTCACGTGTCACTGAGAAAGCCAATTAAGTAGGAGAACATCACAAAAGGAAACTCTGCTCTTGAAAAGAAAATGGTAACTCGTTTACAGTTTGGGGGGGGGGGGGGTGCTTGAGGG
>VVHJ01063311.1:9262-25645 GCA_015107715.1 Tylochromis polylepis | reverse complement strand
TTACTAAGACCAAAAAAGTGGACCACATCAGTCCAGCTCTGAGGTCTTTACATTGGCTGCCTGTCCGTCAGAGGATAGACTTTAAAGTTCTGATGCTGGTCTATAAAGCTCTGAATGGTTTAGGACCAAAGTACATCAGTGACCTCCTGACCCAGTATGAACCTCCCAGATCCCTCAGGTCATCTGGATCCTGTTTTTTATCAGTTCCCAGAGTCAGAACCAGATGTGGAGAAGCTGCATTCAGCTTTTATGCTCCATATATCTGGAACAAACTCCCAGAAAGCCTCAGATCAGCTGAAACACTCAGTTTATTTAAATCCAGGTTGAAGACTCACCTGTTCTCAGCTGCATTTGAATAAATCACCAAATCCGCACTGTTTTACTTTTAAGCTTAAATTTCAAAACTTACACTTTAACTACTGATTTTATCTACTGTTCCTTTCTTTTTTCCATCTTAAATCATGCTTTTTATTTATTTTTATTTGTTTTTGTTTTTTAATGTCTCTGTAAAGCACTCTGAATCTCATTACTGTTGAATTGTGCTATATAAATAAACTTGCCTTGCCTTGCCTGTGCAGAAACTTTCCTACTGATGTTACTTAATATAATACCCCATAGCCTTTGTTTACTTTTTTTAAAGAAAGCTATTTCCTGCATTCATTATTAATCTAGTACTCATTTATCAGATGATGCGAAAAAAACCAAACACACCTCTATTGTCCACACTTCGGACTCTTAAATCATACATTTTCCCGCCACGTTCACACATTTCGGCCGCAGATATGACCTTCAGCTAATGATTTGTCACCTGCCACGGACAGCACATGCAGCATTTAGCTGCTTAATCACAACATCTGTGAAATTTTAACAGCCGAGGCGCTGAAGGTTTATACATTAACCTTTGGGCTTCCAACATTTCCCTGTCTCCTTGTTGCCTGTTTACTAATCAGGCAGTGTGCCGTCTGACCCACCCGTCCCATCTCCCATATCCTGTCCGACATTATCAGGAACTTAGAGGCTTTTACTGCTGGACTTTACTGTAAAACAACAACCTGATCTCCTGCTTCTTATTGATGGCTGAATCGCGCCAGCCAGCGGCCCATTTTACACTCGAGAGAGGGAATTTAGTTTATTTGATGAGTCTCGTCACTTGCTGACTACAGAAACCTGCACAGCACAAATGCTTTTTTTTACTGACTGCTTTACCTTCACCAGCAGCTTCATTATGTGTTTGCATGTGTGAGCGATATGTTGACCTTTTGTTGTTCTCGTGAGGCAAATGAATGGCCGCGCTGATAATGAGGTTTTTATAACTGACAGAGAAAGCCGTTGAATGTCACCGCTGATGTCCAAATAACATCCAGTCCTTCTGAGCTATATGCAGATAACTCTCAACATGTGTCTGCACAGCCCCTGGTTTGAATAGGCTGTGCTCTATTTAAATAGTTGAATACATCCTGGGGAGGTGAACATTTGGTATTGAATGAGCAGTGAGGCTTGGAGAAGGAGAAATGAAATGAACTTCATAATCCAGTGTAAATATAGCTCTACCAGCATGATTTCCATATATTGGCTTGTGTTCTTTATAATACAGTTTCTACACCCAACTCAGTGTTTTTAGTGATGTTCCTGGCTACTGATTTACTGGTCAGTTAAACAGGAGAAGAAAATGAGAGTAATAGATGAGTCTGAAAATAAAAAAGCACTCCAAAAGGAGGCTAAATTAACCCCAATGTGGCAAGCCAAGTTGAGATATGTCTATACAGATAATGTGTTTATTTAAGAGCCATTTCAAACCATTAAATATGTTCTTCAGTTATTAGATCATATTTGAAAGTCTCATAAATACGGGCTTGATGTCAGATTAGTTAGTGTGGATAACCTTAGCAGTGTTACTAGCAGCATTCTAATGTCCATACGTTTGTTTACTCTATCACAGCCGACATAAAGCAAACTTACAGTAAAACCAATGTTACTGAAAAAACATTGAAACAGTCGTTGGCTGCCAGATGATTTCATTGAATTTTGTTAACGATCTGCGACCGACTGGAACTTGCAGTGACTAAATGGCTGCTCACAGGTTGAAGGCATTGCACACTCACGACCACTTGCGATTGCACAGGTCGCCTAATAGGAGTCAACCTTTGTGCAGAGGTCACAGTCTGACTTGGTTTGCAAATAATTGCTGTCTAATTTGTAAATACAGATTGCCAGCATGTTACCATCAGCCTGAATAAGTCTTTGTCAATGAACACAAGTTAAGTCTATTCTTGTATTATGTTCCCATAGAAAATGAAGTTTATGTTATTGGATAAAACACATTTTTACGGTTGAAAATGGTGATAAATCACAATATGTTATTGCAATACTTGGCATATCACAAAATGTTAAAAATTACAATAATATCATATTGTGGGGCGTCTGAGTCCCACCTTTAGTGGGTGGCATCACAACATCTCAGATACATTGAACAGTTAACTGTTGTACCTTAAGAAAATATGAATAAGTAGTTTAACCATATGAGATCTAAAGGGTTTTAAGCTTCTGCGTTATGTCTGTGCCGTAGGTTTGTCATAGCTGCAAACCCTTCTGTTGCTGCCTAGCGAACAGAAGCGTGCTGGTCGTGCACATCCTTAATTTTATTGCCAAATAAATTGACATCCGGTAAAACCACTAAGAGGCATGATATAGCAACAGACCTAATTAAGTTCACAGGACTCATACAGCACAGTTTGTTCTTAAAATACGTTTGTTGACACTGCATTGGTTGTTGGGTTCTCCACCTGTGACGACACCACAGTGTAGTAATCATTAATGCTGACACTCATGAATGCGCGTATGAATGGCAACACTTATCAAAAAACACACACACATCCACATCAGCAATGTAGTCAAACAGGAAACTGTTTCTCCCGCTCTGTAATCTGGCAGCCTCTGAGCTTCAATAGTGATTTATCATTGAAATCGTAGCAAAGACTGACAGTATCATACGCTCGCACCTTTCATCTCAGCCGAGCCTCCCAGGGTACAAAATCTGAGAGCCAGACAGCAAGCCCAAACTACACCAAAGCGCAACAAGTATAAACTGAGGTCTGAGTGGACTGGACCACTAAAGCTAATGTTTTGTAACCTAGTAAAAAAAAAAACTAGTTTGCGTACGGTTAAATACTTCTGAAAACATCTTAAGAAATAACTGCATCTTCATCTGGTGGTACTTAGTTTTTCCACCAGTTTTTCGCCAGGCGAATGTCATTACAAATAAATCCTGCTGCAGTAAATCAAAGAAACCAATCAGCATGGCTTAACCACCTTGCTTTGGTGGAGTATGGTATACCGTGGGTCATGTCAGTATGAAGGCTGTATTTATTAAAGCTGACAGTGATTCAGACCACTGCCTCTGATTAAATTAATTGTTCAGCTAACCTGGTTCATCTTGATTATTTTTTCCCGCCCTCCTTTGTAATTTTTGTCTTCTGCAAAGCCATCCAATATGCTGGATCATGCACTTTGGTGAGCAGTTTCAAGCCCCTGGGGCAGATATTCAAGATCCATAAGGAGGCTGTTGCTTGATAATGACAAAGATAGAAATGGAAAGTAAAAGCAAGAACTGTGCCCTCAGAAATTTCCAAATATAAAAGAAACAGAAAACTAGAATATGAATGAAGAAGCTACTTTCGGCTGCTCCCTTATTTGTGAGATGTCACCACAACACGCCTGAACTGATTATCTTTTGCTTGTTAGGCGAATGTGAAAATTTGATATGATTAAACTGGTTTGATTTGAGATTAGAGCTGATTCTGTTGCAGTAAAGGAGCTGTGTGATATCCAGTGATTTCTAGTTTTAAAAACATGTATCCTCCAGAAAAAGCTCCAGAAGATTAGTGTCATGACTTCACTTCCTTCACCGACACAGGAATAAAAGAAGCTACCATGAACTTTGAGTGGATTTTACAGTTTTAATATGCTGTGCGAAAAGTCTTAGCGTTAACATGAAGAGCTGAAAACTGTGAAAATGCTTAAATTATCTGAAAATGTGTGAGTGTTAAATGAAAACATTTTGTTTAGCTTCATTGCACATGACACCATACTTGATGTAGCTTCTCACTGTGCAATCTGCGTTTTCTTTTTCTGTTCTCGTTTTTGTCTCCAGCACCTCTTACAGTGTATGTGTGGCAACAACATGTCTGTGCCGCTGCTCGCCGAGGCTGTGACGGTGTCTGGGGTGGAGAAGGAGACCGCGGCGGTGAGTGAAAGCACAAAACCTACCTCAAACGCTGCTGGAGTCTTGAACTCGAAGGGTTTTTTTTGTGGCCTTAATCAAACAGTGCTTTTCATTTTGGCTTTGGCTGCTCGGGCAGCCCCGCCCACATAGAAGCAGAAAACCAGGTGAGACAAAGATTGTGAGGTACTCAAAGCTGTCATGTGTGACACGAAGTTTGGTATAAAACCGAATGGAGATCGTTTCAGAGCTGCACTTCACACTTCTTCTACTACTACTACTATACTTTTGTAAAGCATAGAAAAGCATGGTGTCGCATCTGAGCTGTGGAAACATTCAGGCTAACAAGACAGGTGTAATTTAAATTAAAAAAACAAAAACAGTTGCACCAAAAAAATGCAGTTATATACTAACCTAAAAGCAGAACAAGTTCCCGGTTAAGCATGGTTTTCTTTTTTTCTCACTTAATTTTTTTTTTGTTTTTTTTGTTCTTAGGATGACATTAAAATCTTATTTATGTATTTTTTAAAATTTTTTATTTTACATACACCTGACTAAATGATAAGCCACCTACACAAAGACCCACAAAAAAGGACTAGCCCTCAGAGGATCCTGGGGACATGTCCTTAGGGTCATGTCAGTTTGTTTTATATCTGACATTACAGAAAAAGTAAAAATGCATGCAAATCGGTGTTGCTGGCACCTATCCCAGCTACCATAGGGCGAGAGGCAGGGTACGCCCTGGACAGGTCGCCAGTCTGTCGCAGGGCTAACACATAGACACACAAATAGAGATACAAATTTCCACCCAGCACTGTGATCAATACAGAAGAAATTGGACTTTTTGTACTTTACTTCTGTAGCCATGCTAGTCCTGTTTTATGGCTCACCTGTAGCTTCACCTGCAGCAGCACATGTAACAAGTGTTACAGCAGGCCCATTGTGTCAACACTCAGCTGGATCTCAGAGTGAAAATTAAACAAATCTCTTATCAGGCTGTTATTGGATACCGTGCAGGGTTTTGTTAAACATCAGGATCAAAGCTGACTGTTCCAGCTCTGAACCTTACATGGAAGAAAAGTGTTTTGATCTGCGCAAAGAGCCAATTCTCTGATTTCCAGCCAACAAACGTAGAGTTGCCAGTTTTCTGAACTGTCATTAGTCCCTTTCATGGTTTCTCTGCAGGGTGTATCGTGTGTGGAAACTTGCAGTGCGAGTTGATCTTGGCAGGAATGTAAGACTGGCACCTGGTTTCCTTCTGCAAACTTGTAGCTGTAGCACTCTGTGCCCAGAAGGCTGGTAAATTGTATCGAAGATCAAAGAGAGTTTTTTGTTTTTCATCTGTGAAGTGCAAGATGTCCAGATTACAGGAAGCAAAGTTTCTGTTACCAATCAGTACTGGGAACAGATAAGGCCTCTGTGTCTGCATTTAGAAGGAAGTGTTTCCCCTTTATTTGTGAAACTTGTGTAAGAGAAATTAATTCTGCTGTCTCCGTCTGTGCTGCAGGTGATCTTCCTTCATGGTTTGGGAGACTCAGGGTGAGTAACTTTATTTTTCTTTTCTGTGAGGTGCAGTTAAAAAGTTCAGTTTCAGTTTGCAGTTTAAAAAGTTTTCGATCACACCTTGAAGGATATCTTCTTGTGCACCTTTGGACCACTTTCAGCACAGCTGTGTTTTTTTTTGTAGATCTCCCTGTTGGAGTTCTGTCTGACCACTTGTATTTTTACCTCTTTTGTCTAAACAATCATTTAACTTGATTTGTATTTTGAGCCAAATCTGAGGGAGATGCAACTGATAAATAGGACAGGTGATGAGCAGAGATCACTGTGGCTTCAAATGCCATCACCTACAGGCCTATTTGTATACATTGTATAACAAAATACATGGCAAATTGAAGTGCTCTTCTTTTATTTCCCCTTATACAACATCTATTAAAATGACTATATTGGGGGGACCCTATAAAAAAAAAAAAAAGCTCTAAAATTAGTAAAAAATTAGGCGGTCATTAATAGAAAATTCCTTTAAAACAAAGAAATGATGAACCTGGGAAGTTGTTTTTCTGTCCGCTCACTCCTGGGACATGTGAGCCTTGTCAAATAAAAGTGCATTCTCGCTGAATCACTAGGAAAGATTTAAGAACAAAAGACGAGCTAACTATAAATGTTTGACCATATGAATTCCCTTGGAAATTGCCACTAAGTGATTTTTATTCAGCATTTGATGAAAATCACGCAACGTTAGTGTTCTAGGGTTAAGAGGCGTCCACACAGGAAACAGCTAGCAGTAATATGGCAACAATGGAGAAAGTTGGTGATATTCAGCGATTTCATGTGATGGCAGGCAAACACGAGGCGAGTCTGCAGTTTCTCAACTTCAGGGCGAGTGGTTGAAGTGACTACCACTGAGAGCAAAGATTACTATTGATTGACATACCGTATTATAGGGTAGTAAATACATTAGAGGGTTGCCTAGGCAACCAAGGCCTGAACTATCTGCTAGCAACCACCTGTCAGCTGCAAACCAATTTGCAAGTGAATTGCTTTCTCTGTGGACCCCTGTTCAGGCATGGACACTGTGAGCTCTGTAGGATTTACTGGTCACCCTGCATTCCTGCTCTCACCTGTGGACACAAACTGAGTCGTGCAAAAAGAATCAGATCGCAGATACAAGTACTTTTCTCCAAAAGTGTGTCTGGGCCTCTCTCTTAGAGGTAGATGAAGAGCTCCGGCATTCAAGAACGGCTCATAGTAAGAGCCAGTTGAGGTGGTTTGGGTATCTGAGCAGGATTCCTCCTGACTGGGCACTCCAGGCTCTTCCACTGAAAACTGCTGTGTTGTGGTTCAGCTCATCACCAAGACTCTTAATATATGAATAATAGTTAAAACCTTTTGCATTTCCATTTGTGGAGTATAACTGGAGCAGTTTTCTAGTGGACCTGCAGCAAGGTTAAAGCATTATTCAGTTCAAAGACTTTCCAAAACCTGCTTTTGGAGAAATTTGAAAATGATGGCTGATAGTATATATATTTATGCTAATCGTTATGTCTATACGTAGATTTTTCGTTTCTTTTTTCTCTTTTTGTGGGGCAAGTGCAAAGGGGAAGTGGGTGTGCCGATGATCATGGTAAACCAATAGTGTTGCGCATGGGCTAGGGATGAATATTTGTGTACACACTTCTTCCTACTCCAAGTCGGACATTATGATCGAGTTGTTATTTCATATCATGTAAATTTTGTTGATTTTGTTTGCACACACGTCTGTGTATATGTATATGCAGATATGTATATTTTTTTTTATATGTCCAAAATATTATTATCATCGTCACACACAAACCTTGTCACTTTGAAAGAGAAGCCGAGGTCTGTGATGAAGTGGTCAAAACAGGATTTCCAGGGAGCGATCTAAAAATGGGAGCCAGGCTGAAAGCAGGCCAGAGATGGGAGAGAAGATGAACTGATTCTTACAGGCTGCCCAAAACTTTTGGATCACACTTTAAGCGGCACCTAATTGATTTTTTTTCCTTGTAATTATAGTTCACATAATTTGAGTTGTCTTTCCCTTGTGTTTTTTTTTTTTTTTTTTTTTTTGGGGGGGGGGGGGGGGTTGTTTTTAATACCTCGATTTAACAGCATCAACAGAAAAACCTAAAAATCTATCAAGTTATAAATATTCTTGGGTTTTAAACATAATAGTAATTTTTTATTCTATGGCAAACAACGCATAAAAAAAACGGTCTAAATAAGTTAGACCCAAAACAATACCAAATACAAATACTCCACTTTGAAATTAAGCTATAATGATGTAACTGATGTGTGTGAATAATGTCAGCAAGCCACTCTGGGTTTTACCACGGGACTATCTTTCAGTGACGCGGCCAAAGTCTGCTATACAAACCAAACATGTCTGTAACTAGGACAGAATAACAATCTTCCATTGCCGCACATGTTTTTACCCCCCCCCCCCTTTTTAAATGTATGACGTAGCCAAAGATTCTGATTAAGAGTCTTTTCTTCCATTATGTTTAACTGCCTATACTGCAAACACGTTTAGTTTTCTTTATGTCACGTCCAATCTCACTTGCTTTCCTATAAGCAGCCAACAAATAAACAAAGAGGAGGAAATTCATTTGTGTAATGTTCAACAGTTTCTCACCCAATTATCAATGTCATATTTAAACAGAACATCTGCTGATACAAACTGGCAGCTGATCAATCTGAGCTTTTCTAACAAACCCAAGTGACTAACAATGAACCTCCGACAAAGCCCTGCTCAGAACATAGGCTAAGTTTCTTTGAACTCCAGCACAAACAAAGCAGCTAACTGCAACAAGCAGCACTATAATGGTGCTTTATTAATAACATATATGCACACAAAATACATTTCTGTTGTTCTCTATTATAGCACATCATAAAAACATCGATTCAACTTTGAAAAAAAAAAAAAAAAAGAAATCTCACAGGACATTACGTCTGCTAACAGCAGCTCACTGACAGTCAGAGTTTGGCATTACCGATTATTCTCTGCATAAAATAATTATTCAGAGCGTGCAACTTAGCCTTGCCAGCTATTGGGGTTATTGAGGGGGGGGGAGAAAAAAAAAAAATCTAACACAGCTCCACCGGGGTTCCGTGATGTTTATGTCAGCTGAAAAAAAGAAGCTTCACAATAAACTGAAACGCGGGTAAATAAAGCTCGACAGAATTCCTCTATCCACTTTGTAGATAATGTCTGGAGGATAGCTCTCACAGCATCTTTGCGAAAATGTCATCTTAAAGACTAAAAATGTGACAATAAGAAAGGTGGAAGCTGTCTGCTCAGCCACGTTCAACTATCACAATATTTCCCCCTAAGAACCTCCTCACAATACAAACAGCGGTGAGATTATTCGTACCATTTCCTATAGCTGCTCCTGACTCAATATTTACATTTTAAAGTGGATTCTGTTGGACGGCAGGACGATCAACTTCCTCGTAACCTACACCTCTGTATCATCTCAGTAACTGAGTAGCCTAAAGTGTGACTTCATTCTCACCCATCACCTGGAGTACAGAATGACTTTTACCTGCACTACTCTGATGCCAAGAATGAAGAATGCAAATGTCTTGATCTGTCAGAGGCCGTTATACAGGGATTTTAACATTTCTATTGTAACGTTAAGGTCCCCCCCCCGGTCTTTATCCCACATCCCTCAGACCTCCGCCTATGCCCAGACCTGTATCGCACTCTCCTCCCATAGCCACCCACCTACCACTGCCACCCAGAGCCCGCTCTCTTACCGCGCTGAAATCCAGGAGGTCGCTGAGTTCCTTGTCAGTTTCCACTGCAGCCATTCTTTGCTGCTGTTCGTTCATACCCTTCAGTTTCTAATAAACCCTACGAGAGAAATTTGCAGATACAGGATTTTAATGGCGCTAGCAAACACAAAAAGAAGTTACATGTTCCTCTTAAACAGAGATGATGGCAAAGGATGATTCAAACTATCCTACTTTGTCTAGATCACACCCCTTTCGCTTACGCTTTCTTATTGGCGGGTTGTTTCTCTCTCGTTAGACACCAGTGTAGGGGTGCAGTATGTCAGCAATTTGGCTAAAAGTAATTTTCTCATGACCTTTGTTTTATTCAATAAGTTCCCCAAATATGAAAATTATATGCAGGTCTTATGTAAATGTTGCGTATTTGGGAAATAACTCAATGAAACATGGGCTAGCTACAGCAAAAAGGACAACACGAACCTACTGAGCGCTACACAACATAGGCAGGTCTACTTAAAAATGCAAATTTCCGCTCAGACATTGCCTTCCCATCCAGGCAGTGGAGGAGACGCCGCCATGAAGTGATGAATACTCTGCCTTCAGTCAAATCACTTCTAAGTAATGACTTAAAAAAAAAAAAAAAGGTCTTTCATTTTACGCAACCCTGGCAAATAACACAGCCATATGTCGATCATTGCTACATAAAAGAATTTACAATTACAGACATAATTGGGACTATTGTTAGCCCAAGGAAATAGGGGTGAAAAGCAGAGCTAATGACTGTATGCAAACACGTCATTACCAAATTACCATATGTCAACTCAGAAAGGACCTTGTCAAATGACACAGTGAGCACGAAGACTGGATTTACCCACTGTTTTGCATTCCAACGCAAGCCTGAGGCCGCTCTCTGATGCCGAGCGGTGTTTCTCTACGCCTCACAGGGAAACTGGGGGTAAGGGAAGCAACTGGAAGAACAGAAGCACTCGGACACCAACAGGTGGTGTGCTTTTACAGCCTCCTTTCCAATTCAGCACTAGCATAAACAGATGTTATAAATAATAACAAAAAAAAAACCAAGAAAGATGCACATCCTGGAGAAATACAGGTGTGTGATGTAAACACGGGGCAAATTTGGAGTTTTCTTAAGAAATAAAAAGACTAACTTGGAGACAAATCAAATAAATCATAAAACATTTGCCTGCATACATGAGAAAAGTAATTTCAAAGGTAGCCAAACACTGCTGTCCAAGTACAGAGAAGTCAGAACAAGTGAGACTAATTTAACCTTGGGACAGGAAAGGAAGTGAGCATACACAAAACACTGCCCCAAGTGTAAATAGGCTAGAAATATGGCTGTCACTGCTATCCCAAACTTTTAGAATAAGACGCCTTACAAAGGGAAAATCCTGCCATGCACACACACATGCTGCTAAAATAAATGACTTTAGCACAGAGTTAAATGGAGCAGAGCACATGGACGGGCTTAATGTTAACAAAATGGCATCTTCAGCTAGTGCTGGATCAATATTTGAAGAAAGCACATTGGGGGTCTTTGTCACCCACACAAGGCAGAGAAGGCAGGTCACTCTCCACAAAAGGACACTGCACTTCCAGTTATCACAAAACACTGAGCCAAACCGAAGGGAAAAAAAAAATCACCACTTAAAAGTTTATTATAAACCATAACGAGTTAGGTTTAGGTCTTTTGGCTTTCAAACACAATGATAGGCCAGATTAGGTCCCCGTTACTTATCCAAGAAACAAGAATTGGAGGTTGTGTCCAATCCAGCCTGCTCTTAAAAAACAAAACAAAAAAACAAACAATAAACAAAAAGGGGGGCTATAACGTGTTTATAACAATGCTATTACTACAAGAACACAATGAGCATTTTCTACTGTTGATTCAAACACAGCATGAAAGTAACGGATGTTGGGGCCTCACGCCATAAACATGTTAATAAGAATACTTTTACAACAATGCCAGAGAACATGTGCACCACAGGATGCAGGCTGCACATTATTTGATCAGATCCGCTAGGCCACATCCAGGGACCAACCTTTTCTTTTTTTTTCCCTTATTTTTTTTTTTTTACCGTCAGCTAAACCCACTCACAGCTTATTCCGATCCGTGGTGACATCGTCCACAAGACCAACAAACTACACATTTAATCAGTGTGTAAAACAAGTGCAACGGCCCTGACCGCCGAGAACAGGAGCGAGGCTCCAAACTTCACGCAACAGATACTAAAGCGCTTTCTTTCGCATGTTATTAGGGTCCAATCGTGCATTATGAGGGAGCAGAGTGGAAGAGACGGTGGGGGTGGGAGCATGAGGAATTTCCTGCCAAATGTGCAATAAAATAAGTCTAGCTGGTGGCCAGACACTTCCATAAAGGAATGTTTAAAGGGCTACCAAAGGGATTTTATGGAAAGTTTTTCCTGGCCTGTGTGGAAAACACACGTCGGTCCACATCACAAAGTTCACCCAAATGCTGGACAACGTAAAGATTTGATATTTTCCCTCGGTGGCTCGGAGCTAAAGTGGCTAAGGCACACGGTGGAAAAAACAACAACAACAACAAAAAAAAACAACAAAAAAACCAAACAAACCGAGGCTCGTCGGGCAGCTCGAACATTTAACGTTAACGGGCTCTTTTTGCAGAACAAAGGAGTAATTTCCTTCTCCCTGTGGTCGATGCGGAGACCATCACACACTTGGCTCGCCACCTCAAACCAGACAAAAACTTACATCCCCCCGCTTTAACCACACATTCCCGAAAACTTTTCGACAATTTGCAGGCGTCAAAATACGTGTCAATGAAAGCCGTCGAATTCGTGCAACTTCCCCCGAAACACGAAGTGTACAGAGTGTGTTTTTTTTTTACCTCTCCTCCCCGAGTGTCTGGTATCCAAGAGTAAAAAGAAAAGCGGAGACTCGCAAGGGGAAAAACATAAAACTTCAAGAGTATTTCGACCTCAGTGCATGAAACGCATTGGAGCACAGTAGATGTCTTCCTTTTGTCCCGGGAAGCCTGTTTTTTCCACACAGCGCCCACGTGTTTGCCTCTCTGTAACAAGTCTGTATGCAAACAAATCTATTATAGTAACTAATCTCACGTCTTCCTTTTTTGTTGTTACAACTGAGATGATTTCATTCTTCTCGTAGACATCTTCACCACCTCCGTCCACATTGTCAGACGCAACAACGTATCCCTCCGCACAAACGTGACGGCCTCAACGCCAGCGGTGTCCGATTTCAAACGCCTTTCGGAGATGGGCTGTTTTTTAGAGGAAAAAAATGCACACTCAACGTTTTCCGGTACTCGAAACAATGGAAACGAGTATCTGCGACGCTCGGTTTGGGCTCCAGCATCCGCAAGCCTCAAAATACGGGAGCGCTACGAGCACTAGCGTACCCAGCGGAAGGCTATCGTAAGAAAGTTACCTGCGATTACACAGCAGCAGCTCGACGAGATGGCACGATAAATGCGAAAGAGCTCAGCAAATGGGAGCGCGTGTGCTCTTGATTGACAGCAAGGGAATCGAGTGTGCGGCCGGAAAGGCCTTTAAGGGCCGCCTTCTTCTTGACGCTCACTTTCCCTGTGTGCTCAGGGAGGCTGGCTGAGGGGGGCTCCGTGCCCGCTGACATCATTTTATTTACATGGTTGGTGTGCACGCTTTTCCATTTATTTAAAAATCAACATTTCTAAACACCGGCTTTACATAGATCGATTATTTCTGTACTTGTGTACTACTACTGCTACTTTAAGATTTCGCAATATTTATACAATGCTGTATATAAAACTAGCTTCATTTCTCTACCTAGTTGTTACACTGACATGCATGATATGCATGTTATCGTTTATATGTAGGGTACATATATTATAGATTATTTATGTGTTGGCATGCTTCCCTTCATTTTTTCAACCCAGTGCCTATAAGCAGTTTTTAATGTGGACATTTCCAGACAATGTCCACTTTTTCTAGACTGTTTAGATATTAAAACATCAGCTCACTTGCACTCGTGGCATTAATGAATTTGATGCTTACATAATGTGTGGTGTACTTTCAAGACCCTTTCTAATAGCTGGGTTTTTTCTAACCAAAAGTCTAAAACACCAAAACAACAGCATATTCAAAAACCTGCTGAATTTTTTGCCATATTTTTTTATATATATATTATTTCAATTCACGGGTCATCAAAATAAATCTTCTGTCTCCACTCACCGATCCAACTGTTTCTGCAGGCTACTAGTTTTTAGATCTGGTCCGTTTCTTGTGAATGAGCTGACAACCATAAGATCAACATAGCCCTAGTAACTGCCTGCTCCAGAGCAGAGTGGAGAGGAGGGAGAGCAGAGTATAGGATCACAGAGAAGTGGGGGTGAGAGGGAGAAATACTTCAGAAAAAAAGCAGTTCAAACAAGGAGGGCACACGGAATGATCAACTGAAATTTAACAGTGACGCTAAAATGTCGCTTTTATAAGGTAACAACACCAAAATGTAGACGCAGACGCTGCATCAACAAAATTTTCATGTACCATGTTCATAATGAAATGCAATAAGTTTAGATAATCCTGTTACCGACTCTAATGTCACTGCCTTTATTCAATATGCACGCAATCTGCCAGTGTGACTGTGCTCAGATGAAAACACACAATAACCTCTCTTTTCAAAGGTGCATGTAGGTGTTAGACAGCTGTTGTTTTTAACCTGAGGGCAAACCGTGTCAAAGAAGAGGGAAGTTAAGAGAGCCCTCCTTTGTCTTCTGCCTATAAACTAGTTATTATTTTATATACATTTGGCACTGATAAAAGAGAAAAACAAAAACCACAGAAACATCTCTTTGCTATCAGAGTTATCACTATCAGCTACTCCAAGAAGGCTATCATTTGAGTCACTGTGTGGGCAGGATGCCCATGCTTTGGGTGTGAGCTATAACAACAAAAAGACATCGAAAATACAAATTCAGCATAGTGTTGTTATCCACCCTGAGGCCCCAAACTCTCTGTTTACACCGAGGTTACCAGCGGGGAATGGGAATTCGCTGTCAATAGGACATATAGGTAAATAATCCATTGGGTGGGTGTCCCCTGGGTATAAGAAAAGCCTCGCACAGAACATTAATTAGTCTCGTGGACCATCTTAGGAATGTAATGGGGTTACAGCTCGGAAGAAGCGCACATATGGGCCATAAATACCTTCACAAACATACCATGCACCCATTCACATTCGTTGGCACATACAGGTACTCACACACATACAGACAGCAAAATATAAAGGCGGCTTTGGCATCACAGAATAATCACGCAGCTATCAGAGAAAGGGCACGCCAAGTTATTTGTCTAACACCAATTTCCAATCCCTTCATTGAGGAACGTATTAATCAAAAGATTAGACACGAGCAGATGGAAACATCTGTTTGGGGAAATGAATTTCTAGTAGAGTCAGAGAAAAATCTCTCATATTCTTGCTTTTTCCAGTAGATGTTAGGCCTTGAGTAAGAATAGTGCTGTTGTCAGTATTAGCAATGAAGCTTGTAAGCCCTCCAAGTAGTTTGTAGTAACAGCTGGGTCTGACATGGAGAGCATGTACAAGGGCAGCCAGGCTGAAGAGAAGGAGGGGGGGCGGTAAAAAAGACTTTAAAAAAACATATATATACTGAGGATCTTCACCTTAATGAACACACAGTGCATCCAATGGAAATGTGTTGTATAACGGGCAGCTGAAGACCGAAAAACAAAACTCAGAATGCCACTCTTTCGAGAATTGTCTTCTCGTGGACCAAATTAACATTATACCTATAATTTATTTATACAAGTCAACTAGGGTGTTACCACTCTCTCCTTAGAGCTAAGGGCAAAAAAGCTCACTTAATATGTTTTTCCTGATACTGAGAAATCTAATTTTATATTCAGCTGTAACAGAATAATTAGTCCAGGCTGGAATATGCGTATGTTATAACACTGCTAAGTGTGTGCCACCACTGACGCAGAACACATAGTGACCTCTTAAAGCCCACTTTTCATGCTGAAACGTTTCGTTTCGTTATCCACACTAACTGTGGGTAATCTACCACGTGGTAACCTAAACGCTCACGGCATCATTATACAGGAAGGACTAAACAAAAACAAAAATATGTCATCTATAATCTGAAAATACGTTCACAGGACAATGGACAGTTAACGGCACAATGGGGAGGGATGCTGTCACACATGCCCTCTTTGATTCCTTCGAGCCATTCCCAGCTTCATATCTGTAATTAACGACAGATGCACATGGAAAATTAGCATATGTTTGCCACATTGGTGCTAATCGGTCATATATTTGTGCATATTAATGAAATACTCTTTCTGTGTACATGTATTTTGAATTGTGTGAATTCACACAGGAAATAGCAGCGTGCAATAATGTGCACTTAATCCTCTTGGACTGAATCAACAATGCTTTGCAGAACACTAACTTACAGGGCAATCCTGCATATGCCACCTCTGATATAGCTCGCATAGGAGCCAGGCATGCAGGCCGAACCACATCACTAGGTTATATCACACACAAGGATAAGCTCGTAAACATACAGTATAGGCAGCGTGCATAATGCAAACAGAGCTCCGTGGTGAGGCAAGCTGCTCACCTCACTCCATACTGAGCCCCTCGCAGCCTGTAATAGTAGAAGCTTAGGTTTGGATGGGGGGAAGGGCAGAGGTGCACAGGTTTCTGATCAGACAAGAAAACTAGGCCAAGACCAACAATCCCTCTCTCCCCGAACAGCCACAGCCCCTCCTGAAAGATACAACTTTGTTACACGGCTCTGGCAATCACTTACAAGGCTGTCATTAATGGAAAAGCAACAGAGTGATTTTTAGCCACAGCATGTGTATTTAGAGGCATAACCACTTCTCATAGCC
>VVHJ01063309.1:3932-18978 GCA_015107715.1 Tylochromis polylepis | reverse complement strand
TATAGCATAGACTAACTAAGCTGACCTTTAGAGCATCACCAGCTGGAGGGATGCCTAAGACAAGGAACTGGTAGAACTACTGTAGCAGGTGAATCCAGACTCACATATATTTTCCACACTGTGCACAAGTCACAGTGACAGAGCTGCACAAAAGGATCTGTAAGGACCAATAAACAAGACTCACCGGTCTGTAATCCAACTCTGACCAAACTTAACAGGAGTTAAGATTGTGTTGCATGCTTGTAGCTTTTGGAGAAGTGTTTCCTCTGACTTTAGTAAAGTAAGAGAGCTGCGTGCAATTATCCATGTTGCATGGTTGCAGTAACTTCATTAATTATTGATGACCATTAATTATTAATTATAAGATAAAAAATTTGCATATTAAAAACCAGTGCCTCCAAACTTTGTTGTCATGTTTGAAAGCTGGTTTCCAACCACAACCAGCATCTTCCATTAACTTGTTTTTAATGTGATGGAGTTTGGTTTTGATAGTTTTGAGGAAGTAAAGGATAGTAACTGATAGTATATCAAAATGACTAGTAAAAATATTGCCATTAAGGTGACTAACAACACTGTGACGCAGTCATAGATTGGGTCACTAGTTTCACTGCATCACATTCAATCCACTCGTCTGTCCATCCATCCATCCAATCATCCATCCTCTCCTGTTTATCCAATTCAGGGGCCTGAAGCATGTCCCATGGGGTGACAGAAAGAGGAGATTCTGCACTGTCACCAGTCTATTGTAGGTCATACTAGAACCATCCATGCATGTTTTCTTAAAAAAAACAACAACAACAAACAAACAGAAGAGCATAAAAACATTCAGATGAACTCTTTATTTACACACATAAAAATAAATTTGTTAGTTCCTGGAAATGAAGCCGGTCATAGCCGGCACACTGTTCCCAGATAAGATACAGCTCCAGTAAACAGTCAAAGAATAGGGCTCATATGTATGTGAATGTGATTACAGCATGCTGTATTGAATGTCCTCAAAGGATTGCAAATGAACGGTGGAGAGTGAAAACATGAAGAATACACACTGCTGGTATCAAAACAGAGACCAAGGCCTTATTTTAAATCCACAGACTCTTCCAGTGGCACCACATGCTTTAGTGTGTTTTTTAGTGTGTCCTTTCCTTATCTGGTTTTACTCGCAGGAGATGACTCACATAGGCTTATGAAAGCTTTGATTGATGCCAGAATAACCTTCCTGTAGAAGAAAAGCAACATTTTGGGGCTTCTGAGTTCTGATAGGTAAGGCCTGTGGAATTTTAGGAACGACAGAAAGCTTTTTTGATTTTGAGCCTTTGGTGTTTATCGAGTTTGGGTTACGTCAGAAGCTGTGTGCAGTTAGTTAATTTGTCAGAAATGTGATGAATTATTAATACCTCTGTTATCGCAGTGATAATGCTTTCATTAGAGCAGTCATTTTGGCACTTTCCTAAACATGCTGACAGCAGTCTTTTGTTGCTATTGTCTTGCAAATTAAAAGCACCTTTTTGTCATAAGCCCCAAGTCTCTGTGTTTTGTTTTTGTTGACTCACAGTAAAATAAGAGACATCTTACACGTTTGTACTATCAAGCAATCCAACAGCATCTTGTGCAAAACCTAAACGTGATGTCAGGGTGAAATATGATGACCATCAGAAGCCTCATTTGCTGCCATGAAAGCATCAACTGCTCAAAATTAAAGTGGGAATTGCTTATTGCAGATGATTGCTATATAAACTGCTGGCTCTAACACACAAGCTGAAACATAACTCCTCACAAGCAACTTGTGGGGTTCATTTAAAATCTGATACAGAAGTCTGACTTATAAGGTGTCAGTTTAACACTTTGAATATTTAACCCAGTCAGTGGTGGTCATTATGAAGATACACCAGAGTCATTAGGCTGAAATTATGATTGGCAGCAGGGAAACTAAAAGCAATGTAATTCTGTTTATGAGTGCACTATGAATCAAATGAACTTTATTAATTAATCATCAGCAAGTGTGAGCACCTCTATGAAAGAAGTTTTGGCAATTAGCTGATGGGGAGCATTCAGGTGTATGCTAACACAGTGCCAAGGAAGAAAGGCATTAGCAATGATCCCAGAGAAGCAATTGCTGCTGCTTATCAATCTCGGAAGGATTATAAAGCCACTTCCAAACAATCTGAAGTCCCTAATTCTACAGTGAACAGAGTATTCACAAGTGAAAACAGACAGCTGTTGATCTACCCAGGAACCTCACAGCAAATTCACACCATGGTCAGAGAAATTTCAAAAAACCCAAGAGCTCCGTCTCAGACTCTCTAGGCCTCAGTTAGTAGGTCAAATGTTAAAGTTCATGACAGCACAATTACAAAAAGACTGAAAGAGTGTGGCTTGTTTGTGATGTGATCTCTCTAAAAAGAGTGCACAGTGGTGGAAAAGTGATGATTGCCCTTGATTTGCAGGTCCACAGGACCGGGGAACCATGAACTCATCTCTACACCAAAGAATTCTAGAGTCAAATGTGAGAACATCTGCACAAGAGCTAAAGTTTGGCTGAAATTGGGCCATGGAACACGACAAAGCACAGCAGCAAATCTACAACGGACTGGCTGAAAAAGAAACCAATCAAGGTGCTGCAATGGCTGTAAGTCCAGACCTCAATCTGACTGAAATGCTGGGATCTTAAGAGAGCTGTGCATGAATCAAATCCTGTAAAATTCAACAAACTGAAGCCAAGAAGTGGGCCAAATTTCCTTCATAATGATGTGAAAGACTGACAAAACCATAAACAAAACAATTACGTCATGTTATTTCTGCTAAAAGTGTCTCTACAAGCTACTGAATCATGAGGTGTCCTTAGTTTTTCACACATCGCTTCTTCATTTTGGCTTAGTTTTTATTAAATAAATAATGACACTGCATAGTGTGTTATGTATTGTTGTTTAACTCAGGTTGTATTTACCTCATTTTAAGACTGTTTTTTTTGTTGTTGTTGTTCTTATATATTATGAGAGACAAAGAGAGTCAACCCTCCTTTATTTCAGAACTCCTGGAAAGTATTCATGGCACTTCACTTGTTCCAAATTCTATCATGTTACAGCCTTTTTCCAAAATGGAATAAAGTCACCTACTACATACAAAATACACCTTTTTTGGGGCAGTTTCTCTCATTCTTCTTTGCAGACCCTCTCAAGCTCCATCAGGTTAGATGGGGAGCATCGGTGCACAGCCATTTTTCAGATATCTCCAGAGATGTACAATTAGGGTTCAAGTCTGGCTCTGGATAGGCCATTCAAGGACAGTCAGATTGGTCCTGAAGCCACTCTGTGGTTATCTTGGCTGTATGTCTTGGGTTGTTGTCCTACTGGAAGATGAAACTTTGCCACAGTCTGAGGTCCAGAGCGCTCTTGAGCAGGTTATCATCAAGGATGTCTCTGTACATTGCTGCATTGATCTTTCCCTCAACTCTAACTATTCCCCCTTTTCCCACTGATAAATAACATCCCCACAGCATGATGATACCACCACCATAATTCACTGTAGGGATGGTATTGGCCAGTTGATGAGTAGTGCTTGGTTTCCTCCAACCATGAGGCTTGGCATTCAGGCCAAAGAGTTTGATCTTTGTTTCATCAGACCGGAGAATTTTGTTTCTCATGGTCTGAGAGTCCTTCAGGTACCTTTTGACAACCTCAGGTGGGCAGTTATGTGTCTTTTACTGAGCAGTGGCTTGAGTTCAAGTTTGAGTGTCATGGCAAACGCTATGAATACATGTTATATTTTTGTTCTTGCAAGCATTTCAAACAAACCTCTTCACTTTGGCATTATGGCTTACTGTTGTGTGTAGAATTTTGAGATGAAAATGAATTTAATCCATTTTGGATTAAGGCTGTAACATGACAGAATTTGGAACAAGTGAAGCGCTGCGAATACTTTCTGGATACACTGTATGTAAAAACTGAAATGATAGAGGATTGACTCTCTTTTTACCATGACTGCATCTACATACCAACTGGATTTGCACTAAATTGCGTAAAGATACGCATGGCTCCAGAAGATGGAGCACACTATTCTGGGAATTTTCCTCTGATGCATGATTTGATGATTTGATCTGGGATTTGTTAAACAGGATGGCACAGGTAGGACTAAAAAGTCACGACAAAGTCATATGGGCGCGGGCACTTTGGGACATACAATCTTCATTTTAAATAATTAACATAATGCTTTTTGTTCACATTTTCTATTTAATGTCTTATACAGTAGTTATATTTACAATTAAGGAAGCCAGCACTCCATGGCTGCAATAAGAGTGTTCTGTTCCCTTTTACTTTACTACAGCCTTAAATTCAAAGACAGACAGAGAGTTTTGGGAGGGAGGCACCAGGAGGCTGTTTCAGGTAATCAGATAACTGCTTATTTATTATAATGATGTTTGGCTGGAGAACAACTGTGTGCCAGAACTGATCTGTGTGTGAAAATACTCGCCTAAATAATAAATTGAACAATAAATCAGGACAAAACTAAGTCTGGAATAATCTTGTTTTGACCAATGAATTCTGAGAGTTCCAAAGCTATATCCATCAAAAATCCAGCTGAAGGCCTAACAAGGGCATTGTGAGCAATACTGACATCAACATGCAGCTCAAAGCATCACCAAGACTTACAACAGCTTTGCAGAGCTCTTGCATGATTGAGAATTTTTATCACTACTAAACAGGAAGTTTTACTGATATCATGAGTTAATTTCTGGTTATTTTAAGCAGAAATATTGTAAAAGAAAAAAAATTAGTAACGGCAGGAAATAAACAACCACACCCGTTGCCATGAAACAGTGTCTCTTCTATCAGTTCTCACTTGCCAGTGAAAGCAAAAGCCAAAGGGTCTGTGCAACTTTAAACTAATATTAGAGGATTTAGAGATATGAAAGTGAGATAGCAGAATTCTGGAACACTTTCTGCTCTTTAAATAAGTATTGCAACTAATCATTAGCCAAAAACGAGATTATGCCTGACTTTTTATTTTGACCAGATTGAATGCTCTGTATCGCACCATTCCTTTTTTTTAAGCGTCTTCATTCAGTTCAGCTGTTCAGTAAGCAGTTCAGGTTCACAGTTTTCATCCAGCTGTGTAACTTGATCAGTTATCTGTGCACACTGCTGCCACGAGAGTGGGTTGTTGTCCTGGGGTTTTGGCGGTGCCATCACATGTGTTTGATTGGTGTTCCAACGGTGTGAAAACTGACGTCATTACTGTGAGATGAATGCCATTTTTCTGCTTTCAGTGGGCAGTCAAGGACAGAAATACTGAAGTGGAAGCAATACCTGAAATAAGATGAGTATTAAGTACACAAATAAAGGCACAAAAGAAGCTTTAAATGAAGACATTCTCCCGCTGTATGTCATCTCTCGCCTCTCCTCGTTTTCTCTTTCCTCTGGCTTTTTCTCCACTGCTCTCTCCCTCTCTATGTGTGTGAAACTGAATGCAGAGAAAATACTTCTGTCTCGAGCAGGCACATTTTCAGTTCTCTTTTCATTAACCAAAAAATGGTCTGGACACAATGCAGGAAGATAACAAACAAATGGCATGAGAAAATATGAGTGCGCATTTAAAAACCAGATGTGTTTCCAGAGTCAAATGTTGTTTACCAATAGAGTATATAGTGTTGTATTTAGCATTATGTAAAAGCAGAGAAAAAAGGAAGCTGGATAATTCATTAGTGGATTGGCCCCACCTGATCAGGGTGAATGAAGCACAGTCAGAGGTTTATCTTCTGCAGACAGGTGACCTGGCCCTCTCCAGGAAACACACAATAAATCTGAGATCATTGACAGGTTAGGAAAGAACATGACCAACAGAGAACAACAGTGACTTTTCCCACCTGGAATACAGAATAGACAGTTAATAAACTTAGCACAACAGTAAGGAAACTTGTGTTTGTTTGGTTGATTCTTTCTTTGCTTTAACAATGCTTCTTGGCAATAAATCTTATACCATTGCAAAGCCTGCTTATTTCCTCTTAAATGGTGGCAGATTTGTAAGGAAAATGCATCTGTGGGTTGAGCAGCAGAGTTGAATATATGGTTTGTGCCCATGAAAAACTTGACAAATTTTCTGTGCTAATGCAAAACAGCTTATTCTGCTGTTTTGGTTCTGGTTCTGGTACCCCATGTGCTGACAATCAGGTGCCTGACTAGTGCCTGATTAGCCGTATCTGTGAGCATGGACCCTGCTATAGCGGTCAGTTGGTGTCTGCTCCAAGCATGCCACGTTTGACTAATCTAGACAGTACCCTGTGGCACAGGATAGGGCCTAGAGCAGGGGTCTCCAACCCTAGTCCTTGAGAGCTACTGTCCTGCAGCTTTTAGCTACATCCTAATTCCAACACAGCTGAACCAAATGGCTGAATTATATCTTCACCATGCCATCAAGTTTGGTAAAGGCCTGGTAAGAAGCCATTCATTTGATAAAGGTTTGTTATAACGAGGATGCATCTAAAAGCTGCAGGACAGTAGCTCTCGAGGACTGAAATTGGAGACCTGGCCTAGAGCCAGCTTCAAATTGAAAGCCAAGTTTCATATAACTGGGGCTGACAGAAACAGGTTGCGAAGTGGGCATCCCAAGAAAAAGACACCACAAGAAATTTCTTCACCCTGTCGGCACTTGGGAATCGTAGGCAGCCGTCTATAGATTTGCAGTCAAGGTTTGCAGGATGATATGGCTTAGACAATCTTCAGTCTCATAGGACTGGCCATCAGCCCCATTAGGTGTCGACAACATGTGCACTGGAAAATGAACATATGGAAGGACATTAGGGTCAGTGATAAATCCAGATTCTGCTTAAGGTGGTAGGACCATAGGGTCAAAGTGTGGAGAAGACGTGGAGAACGCTTTTCTGATGGATGCACTGATAGAGTTTAGGCTTGTCACAAACAAGGCTTGTCATCATTGGAGGCAATCCAAATCTAGAGAATTATGGAGATGAGATTCTGCAACCAGCGGTAATCCACAGTCTGTGTCTGAACTCTATCCTTCAAGATGAAAATGCTCAGCCCCACAGACCGGGGTTTATCAGAGACTATTTCCAGAATTTGGGAGTGGGGAAGATGGAATGGCCTGCCTGCAGTCCTGACCGTAACCACGCTGAACAGTGGTTGGATCAGCTTGGGTGTGCTGTTCCTACCAGATTAACCAACACAAACACAGAAAGAGGAGTAAAAGAAGCCATCTATGTCCACTGTGAACGACCATCTTTGAACAGAGGGAGTGGCTTACGACACCAACTCTCTGCCACCTACAATCCAGTTTTGAGATCCCTTCCCAGACACCGTAATGCCCACTCATATCTTGCGTCAGTTGATCTCAATGGGTCACACGATAGGGTGAGGCAAGGTCTCACAATGGTTTCACCCGAAACCTCTGGTGATAATGACCCACACCGTTTTTCACATCATGTGATGAGGCACGTGATCAATAGTGGGTCAACAACCCTCTTAAGGGACAACTCCAACTAGGGCTTAAAATCTGTTACTCTCCACCATTTGGTCCAAGAACTAAAGAAGCTTCTGAGATGAGAGGTCAAACGTCTCCAAGAAACTTAAAAAAGTCGAGTTGCTTTTCTTTCCAAGCTCCTTATATAACCATGATCTGGATGACTGAGAACTTATACAGACATACTGACCAAAAACAAACTTTCTTCATTTTTCTGCCAAGTTTATATGTATGCAACCAGTAATGAGTAATAATGAGTAACCAGTAATGCATTTGCAACCGCAAATGCATCATGGCTCGTGTCTGTAAATCACCAGGCATGACTGCATCATTGAGCTTGGCAGCATTAATCAGTATAACACCACAATAATAAGCAGAAGTAAACATTTGAAGTTGTGTGAAGGACAAGCTGTCTTCTCAGAGAACAAGGCCCGAAAAAAAAAAAAACAGCAGGGCTTTTACAGGAAATGTAACTGATAAAAATCCAGTGCAATTACTGAAATGCATGGGAATAAGTTGTAAATTTTTAACTTGCATTCAAAGGGGATTTTTGTCTTTATGTTTGATTTTAACCCAAAACAAGTAAGCCCAAGCTGTCATCTCTGTTAATAATTTTGACCTCTCCTAGTCCTGCTGCAAGTCTGTAAAACCCACTGACAAGACTCTATGTTCATCAGTATTTGTTCATACAAATAAACCTGACTTTACATGACTTTTTATGGGCATTTTTCCTTATTTCATTACCCATCAACAGATTTGAGTTAATGTCACTATATACTAGAATTATTATCAGTACTATTTGGACACTTTATTAGGTACACCTTGCTAGCACCAGCTTAACTGCCTTTTGCCTGCAGCCTTAATTCTTATAATAAATAAAAATAGAATCAACAAGAAGCTTTAAACATAATTCAATAAAAGGATTCTTCTTCTTTTTCTCATTTGGGGGGGGGGGGTAGTTTTAATGTTTTATTCTGTGTGTGTATTCTGTATGGCAAAGGAGCTGGACCAGTAAGGCCAGATGCAACCAGTGAAAAGAGTGATTTCTGTGATGGTTGGTGCTAGGGCATCTATTTCAAGACTGCTGCACCTGCACCTGTGCATGTGCATGTGATATATAAGTGGGACTTGTAGCCTGGGTTTAGGTTTTAGTTTTTAAAATCCCCTGGGATTGTCTTTTTGTAAATAAATGATGTCATTTGCTACTCTTGACTTCTGTAATCATTGGCTACCACCAGCCTTTGATTGTTTTTAAACTGCTCTCCGCCTGATGAAAAAGGACCTCCCTCTTCTTTCTCCTTTTCCCTCATTACACATTTGGTCCATATTCATATGATAGAATCACACAATTTCTGCAGATTTATCAGCTGTGTATAATGTGAATCTCCTGTTCCACTACATCCCAAAGATGCTCGATTGGATTGAGCTCTGGTGACTGTGGAGCCACTGTCATGTTCAAGAAACCAGCTTGAGGTCATCTGAGGCTTGTGATATGGTGTGTTATCCTATTTATCCTACCTATCAGAAGATGGGTTCACTGTGGTAAAAAAAAAAAAAAAAAGATGAACATGACCAGCAACAGTACTCAGGTAGGCTGTGTGCTCTCTTGGTAATTAGGGGCCCAAAGTGTGCCAAGAAAATATCTCACACACCATTACACCATGACCAGCAGCCTGAACCACTGATTCAAAGCAGGATGGATCCGTGTTTTGATGTTGTTTACACCAAAGTAAAAAGTAGCTCTTTGGAGGATGCTTCTATTTTTGTGCAAAGCTAACTGAACCTTGTGCTATATTAACATAATGATAAAATAATATCAGTAGATGGGAATACATATTTTAACTCTACTTTTTAAAATTCTAATTATACTCAGCTTGAATATAAAGATAAATAAGGAAAAGAAAAAATATATTTCTATTTTCTGTTGCCTACATTGTAGCGGGTGACTTTGCCTATAAACAGAAAATTGTGTACAGTCGGGGGTTAAAGTGGGATTCAGCAGGTGGGGAACCCTAAAGCTGGCTCAGTGTGGGGAAAAAAATCATAACACACAATAATTTCTATTCAGAGCTCTAGTAGATTTTTTTAGTGTACAGTCTGCGATCAGCTGACCTGCTGTGGATGTACACAACTTAATTCAACCAGATGTGAGCAGATGTTTCATGAGTTGTCCTGGCTGATTTCCATCCTCTACACTGACAGTACACTGTTTATGCTGACTTTTTTCTAGATGGTATAAAGGTGAAATTCAGTCAATGGATCTAAGCATCATCAGCTAAAAATCATATGAATCTCTGGTACACTTGATGTAACCTAACTCTGTTCTTTACTTTAAACCCATCACAGCACAGCAAACTAACCTGTTTATACTGCACTGACCTGCAGAGGATTTTCATGCAACCTTTAAATGACACATGAGTCTACCTCAGTTTGTTTTGCAACAGGTTTCACAACATAAAAAACAGACCCAATATTGATTTAATAACATGAGGACTTAGATGTAAAATTAGCTTTAAATTTCCAGTTAATCAAACACCACTGATCAGTCCTTATCTTTAGATCTAACCTCGCTTCTTCCTCTCCTGTCCCCTTTCTTATTTTTTTCCATGTCTGAGTGAAGTTAGCGCTCTGTCTTTTCTCTCCCTGTGAAATACAGCAGCTGGACCTTTAGCTAGCAACACACTGTGAGACAAACTGTACACAAACAGTTTGTGTGTTTGCTGATGTTTGTTGATTTCTATGTTGCCCATAGAAATGTTGCATTTGAAATTACCTGACACTTAAAAAAAGTAATCAGAAAAAAAACTACTCAAGTACAGATACCTGAAAACTGTACTTAAGAACAGTAAGTATTTTTACTTTGATACTTCCCACCTCTGTACCTTTTTGGTAACAATTTGTTATTTGAGTTACTATTTCCTTCTTGTCAACTTGAAGCAGTCTGGCCATTCTCCACTGAGGGATCACTGAATATTTGATCTTTTTCCAAACATTCTCTGTATACCATAGAGATGATTATGCAGCAAAATCCCAGTAGATCAGCAGTTTATAAAATCCTCAGACCAGGCCTTCAGACAACAACCACCATACCACGTTCAAAGTATTTAAAACACCTTTCCTCCCCACTCTGACGCTTGGTTTCAACTTCAGCAGGTGATCTTAATCATGTCTGCACACCTAAATCCATTGGGTTGCTGCCATGTGTTTGGCTGATGTTAATAAGCACTTGTACAAGCTGTACCTAGCAAAGTGTAGTTTCAATGACACAGGAGAGCTTTGATAGGTGGATGACATGTACATCTGATTTTCTTTTTTTCAAAGCTCTCAACAATAACGATGTAGAGCAAAATATAAAACATACAAGCAACAGTAAAAATGCTCAAAAAGTAAATAAGTAATAAGTAAATAAAAACTATATAATAAACCTTTCAGTCACAGGTGACGCTGTTACATGTATCTGTGTACAGCTATAACGCTGCAAGTTTTTTTGGACCCCAGGAAGAATAATGCTGACTTTAACTAATCTGATTACATGTAAATGTTCCACGAAGGTTTGTTCCATAATATCATGTAATAATAATGATAATAATAATGTAATGTAAAACGTTAAATTTAATGGAATCTGGTCAAATGAAATTTACCTGATTGGTATACAGTTTATACCAAGCATACCAAACCTTTGATTTTATATATTTCAGGTTTTGTTTGTTTGTTTTTTTGTTTGTTTGTTTGTCTTTTTTAGTCTAATACACTAACCACATATGCCGTGCTGCCACGAAGTGGTCAAACAGCGTGAATGCAAAAAAATCTGCTCACATTCTATTAGTTAATTAAACATGATGTAATCCGGTAAAAACTGAAGTGTAGGTGAAGTAACTGACAGAGTAACATAAAAATGAAACTGGATCTTATTGATTTACTGCGAAAGGACTCAAGAAGTGAAAGTTATCAGGCCTTATTCCAGTTTTTAAAAGAGAGTAGAGAGTCCACACTCCATACCAGTTGGTGGCGGTAATGCACCCTTTTGTTGTTTGCCAACCGCCAGTAAAATGTAGAAGAAGAAGAAGTACCTGACAGTTTTTGTTTTTTGCTTTCGGTTCCTATGGTAGGCAAGTGTGGCTCGTTTACTTGGTAGTTTTAACAGGTAATCTTTGTGTTACTTCTCCGTAGTTTTATGTAATGATAGCACAGCATGAGAAGATATTTTTAGGCACCAGAGACGTCATAAGAGAGAGACATGACAGTCAATCAGCACTGAACTGAACTCTATGGAGTGATTCTGTAACAGCAAAGATGGTGATAAAATGATATCTTGCAGTGAGGGTTTAAAGGGGTTTTAAACCTCTTTGCTCTGCAAATTCACCGAACATTTTCAGAGGTTTTGACTGTTGGTTGTGTACGTGCTGTTTATTTTTTCTGTGTTGACGAACTTTACAACCTCGAAATAACTGCCCGGAGCCGTTTCGTCAAGGTGGGGGTTGCCAGGTGCAACAGTGACACTGCTCGTCACTGGTTCGCTTGAATCTGTTTCCTCTCCACTCAGCTGGGTGTGGTTTCTCCTCACAGGTACAGATATGAGCGACCTTCCCGTGAACCCTCTGGTTCTGATTGGTATCGGGTCCAGCTTTGGCTTCTCCGGCCTGTTTTATCACCTGTACAAAGAGAAGAAGAGAGAGTTGAAAGCGCTAAAGGCAAGTGACATCACTGCTGTAAACCTTACATACAGTCTGACCTTTATGATTCAAACCGATCTTCTCCATTTTTAGGAAATCCCTGTTTTCAGACCAGATGAAGATTTGGTCAGGGTGCTGAATGCCTCTCCCCAAAGGAGGCTCCAGTATGTTGCTGTTGAAGGTAGAAACATGTCAACACACTGAATGAGCTCTGTCCTGGAAACACAGTTTTAAGAAGACTTATGATTTCCTTCATATTTGGTTTAAGGTCAGGTCCAGCCAGTTGGGGAGCCTCTGACCAGCCAGTTCATCCCACGATGCTACGGTGTGATTCAAAAGATTGTTGCAGTGGAGCATTGGAAATATTGGGACTCTGGTGCTGAGAAATGGTGACTATCACTAAATAATACACCACAAATCTCTGTATATCAATCTACTGCTCTACTGAGAATGCATTCTCTTCCAGGAACCCCGGGACAGAGTACAAAAAAGAGACCAACAACTCTGTCCCCTTCAGTCTGATCAGCCCAGGCGCCTACATCTCTGATGTAAGTGTGAGAGTGCACAACCCCTTGGAGGCCTCTGGCTGCTTCCTGGAAAGGGTTTATTTCAAAATGAGACATGCTGAGGAGGACTTTGTGAACTCATTGCTGCAAAGCGTAGCCAGGGAAAAACCTGGGTCGAAGGAGGAGACGGAGGAGATGCTGCGCGTGGGTACCACCATGACTGGGTTCGGCGAGGTGGTGCTGGAGCGAGGCCAGGTGATGAGCCTACAGGCCCCGAGGGACGGCCGCAAATACATCCTGGTGCCCACTGACCACAAGAGCTTCTTGGACAGCCACAGGTCATCAGCCACCATGTGGAAGACGCTGTCTGCTCTTACTGGGATAACTGGAACTGCAATTCTAGCCTGTGTCATTCATAGCTTGATGGATAAACGAGACAACCGATCAAATTAGGGCAGAAGACGAAGGTGTTGGTGCAGGTTTTACTGGTTGCTAAAGTTGTGCACAGCCTTTTGAATGCCTTTGGTGTTCTTTCAGAGATTCTTTAACAAAATCACGGTGCTGACATGATTCTATTGCATATTTGGAGTAGTTTCACTGCTCGTGGGTAGTTTCCTGTCATGTTCCAAGGCAAGCTTTGGGATTTCCTACCATGACCATGGGGGTGAAAAATTAGAGAAACGCTGGTGCAAATTAAACTTTTCTGAATACACATAAACAAAACTGTAAATGTGACGACAGTAAAACAAAAAAGAAGTCAAGTTTGTAATTGTTCGGCATTTTAAAATGCATTCGTTTTATATTTTGAAGTATTTTGTCCCTCTCAGCCACTGTACTTAGCCGAATACTTCAAAGATCTTCTAAATGAAATTTTAATGAGTGTTCTCTAAGTTAGATAAAGATTCAGTTCAAAAGCGTGTAAACATGCTTAAAGGGGAGTGAGACTTTTTTTTTGGCTGTCACTTTTCATGTAACACAATCTTAATCAAAATTAATGTTTTATTTTTTTCATGAAATTGTATTTTTCTAATTTAGTTGAGATTAAAAGTTTAATCTTACTCTTGTGTTGTTAACACACACTGTACATTCAAGCTGTTATTTGTAATGATTGTAGTTTTTGCTTTACTTTTACTGTTGGTGCAAACTCTGTCCTCTCGTGACCATGAAATCATTCCACCTCCACCATAAAGAGGCTTCCAGTACCTTTAATACAGCTTGTGGTCCAAAGTAAAGCAGTGTGTCCTTCCATGCGCCTTTCACATCCTCGCAGAGTAGCCAAGATGGAAGGAAGAGAAGTGAGAGAGCAAGGAAGCATGTTTGCTTAATGAGAAGCATTCTCTGAATCTGCCCAGAGGATTAATGAAACGTTGTTTAAATGTTGTTATTAAACTGAGACAGGAAGGCTTGAAATCTTATTGTACTACAATCTCCTACCTCTTGGATAATTTTCTTCTGCTCTGTTTTTAAGTGCACAATCAGTTTCACTAAAAAAAAAAAAAATGTACACAAGTTTTTAAAAATGATTTTAGTTTTATAACATCAGAGTTGAGAAATGTTTCAGTTTGATTTTGAGTGACACGCTTGTTTGTTGAAACGCTTTATTCCAAGCAGACCACAGGTCCTTTATTTGGATATTGACATTCACACCAGCCTTTACACGGCGTGGCATAATTTGATTAAAATATGTCCACTTCAGCTGTATGGAGCATGTCCAGATGGTTACTAGATGCAGAAGGGTAAGAGTTGACCTTGTCATAACTTAAACTGCTCCTCATTACTCTCCATCCTCCTCTGAAGACTCCTCAGCCTCTTCCAACCACTGGATGAACTTCTGCAGCTGTTGGAGATAAATGGTTGTTAGAATCCAGGAAACTGCTGCAGAGCCGGTGAATGTAAAGGTTCAGGCTCAGGTGTGAGTAAATGAGGAAAAAAAGAATATATGTAGCAGTTTAGGCTGTGACACTGAAACCTTAGTAGTTTTCTCAAATGTACATACAGCACTTTTTGTTCTGTTCTCTATCAAGATGATCCCACACTGCTTCAATAATGTTAGGTCTGGGCTCTGGGGAGGCCAGTCCATGATAGTGATATTGTTTCACTGTATCGTCTTGATGCATGCTCAATCATCTAGGTAAGTAAATCCCCAAAAAGTTGATTCTGTTCATCTGGACGTAGCGTTTTCAGTGGGAGAAACATTTCGTCACTCATCCAAGTGACTTCTTCAGTCTCAGCTGACTGCAGGTTTCCCCAACCGTATAAACAGCAGATTTGCATAATGACTGAAACTAGCACCACTGAAGGAACAATGGGCTGTGAGGTCAGTTCCTTGATCATTAATATGCAAAATCTCATGACCATTGATCAACACCTACTGACCAAAGACCACTGATCAATAGC
>VVHJ01063308.1:10405-24928 GCA_015107715.1 Tylochromis polylepis | reverse complement strand
GCCACAATCTCCAAACCATACATCATAGCAGGTCTCACTACCATCAAACCATTCACTCTTGCTGTTATCTTTCTGCCACAAATCACCCCAGACACTCATCTCCACCCACTCCATGCCTCTCTTCTTCACCTCTCTTGTGCAGTCTCCATACTTTGGACAGTTGACCCCAGATATTTAAACTTATCCAACTTCACTACCTCTGGTCCTTGTAGCCTCACTGTTACACCTGTCTCCCTCTCATTCATACTCATGTATTCTGTCTTGCTTCTGACTACTTGAATTTTCACACCTCCACTGCTCCAGGCTCTCTTCCAACCTCTCCATACTCTCACAATGACATCTGCAAACCTCGTAGTCCAGGGAGACTCCTGCCTACCTCTTCTGTTGACCACTGTGATCACCATTGCAAACATCAGTGGCCTCAGAGCTAGACATCGCTCTACCTCAGCAGGTATGTCATCTGGACCAATTGCCTTTCCACTCTTCATTCTCTTCATAGCTGCCCTCATCTCCCCACTAATCCTCTGCACTTCCCGATCCACTAACTTTCATCCAACACGTCCTCTCCTCTCTCTCGTTTTCTTCATTTATCAGGTCCTCAAAGTACTCCTTCCATCTTCTCAACACACTCTCTTCACTTGTTAGTACATTTCCATTTCTATTCTTGATTTATCCTTTCCAGCTTGATTTCTCTGCCTAGCCAGTAAATACAAGTTATTTCTCCTTCCTTAGTGTCCAGCCTCAGATACCACTTACTATAAGCCTTTAGAGCAGGGGTCTCAAACTCGTGACCCAGGGGCCACTTGCGGCCCACGTCACCCCTACTTGCGGCCTGTATATTGACGTGAAGAAATATAATGCAATTTGGCCCTTGGAGTTACTTTTTTTGTTAGGGAGGATTTGTTTTATTGTTGAGTACGATGTTAAAACAAGTTCTTTAAAAAGCAAAAAAAAATTTAATATGAAGGCAATATGAGCAGAGAGTACAAACACGTTGAGGGATTGGCTGTGTTAGTTCAGTGAGAGAGTTAACAGTTAACAATTTTCACTAGCAGTCAAAACCTAATGTGTACACTTATGTCTGCATTTTTATTTTGGTAAATACAAACAAAATTGTAGCAGAAGTGCTGCCACGTGTCTGGCCAGAAAGAGAGTACCAATTTGTTTATTTGGTAGTTCAATGAAAGGCTTCAGTTGTTAAGAAAACAAAAAAATTTTTTGCTCATGTTTGCATTTTTGTCTTGTTATACAATATTTGAATTAAAACAAACAAACAAAACACTACATTTTCAGAAATATTTGTGGGTGTTTTCTTGTTTGTTTCTTTTGTACTACTTGAACACTAAAGTGGCCCTCCAATGAGATGACAGTGCCAGCAGTGGCCCACAGCTCATTTAAGTTTGAGACCCCTGCTTTAGAGGTAGAGGTGCATTTGCTACCTCTCTCTTTGCTGTATAACCAGCCTCCCAGTAGTCCTGCCTACTTTCTTCAGATCCCTCACTGTCCCACTTTGTCTTTATATATACTGTATGTATGTATGTATACTTATCCATGATATTAATATAAATATCAGTCTGATCAAAATCATATCAAAAATACAATACACATAAAACATAAAAATATATAGATAAAGTAATAACAATGCAAAAAACTTTTATTATTAATGAATTAAAATGCTACTATGATGACAGGCAAGCTGAGGTCAGAAGGTTCCACTTGCTTCCTCATCCACATTAGGCAGCATTTGGGGACCACGAGGGAACAAATTCTCCGCCAAGCTGTAGAAACCATGTAGCACACAGCTCAGGCCACTGCGGGACATTGCAATGTCAGAGGTACTGTTCCACCAACCAGTCTCCCCATCGTAGCGTTCCACAGAAGATATAGAGTTATAGCCGTTATATCCTCCGACCACAAAGAGCTGGTTGTCCACAACTTCAATTCCAAAGTGGCTGCGGGGGTGACACATAGGTGGCATGAAGCGCCATCTGTTGGTTAAAGGGTTGTAGGCCTCGACACTGCACAGTGAGGTGAACCCATTAATGCTGCCACCAACCTGGGAGTGGGAGAGTGGCATAAGTTCAGTTTCAGAAGAAAGAACCATCACTGAATAAAAAAAACTATGAAATACAGCTCTTTTGGACATATTTTTCCTCACTGCAACGCTGCTCGTGGCCACTAGGAAAAATATTATCTTGTCTGAATGACTTTCTTATCCTTCAGCACTTTAAGGGAACTATCCCCAGTGACCAGAGTCTAACTGAAGCTCCTGAGAAAGGAACATGGAGTAAAGGAAGAAGAAGACATGCACAGACAACAAAGCACCAGGATATTTTTTAGATATGACAGCTACCACAACAACTGTGGATGATTTCTGTCATGCAATCTATGCCCTATAATGCTAAAGTCAGATTCATGGTGGTATGTTTCTTTCAGCTTGTGTAGGTGTTGGGCCATGCATGATTTTGTGTATGCAATCCAGATTAACTAAGCAATGAACTGGGAGCTGCACCGGGGCTCAGTTTAAGAGAAATAACAACTATTTTGAACTGTGAATCATGCAAAGCTACTCTAGAGTACAAGAAAATTACTGTGGTACACTTACTGCATATATCTGCTTTTTGTAAGCAATGACCCCTAGGCCTCTTCGGCAGTACCTCATTGGAGCAATTATGGTGCACTGGTTGGTGTTTGGATTGTAGCATTCAGTTGTAGGGAGACTATAAGATTCACAGAAACCCCCGCAGATATAAGCCTGTAGAAAGGTTTAAGAGAAATTTAGACATATAGACATAAAATAAGACATTTGCTTGGCAAGTGAAAGGTTGCTGGTTTGATTCCAGCAGACAAAAATTCCCTTTGAAGTTGTGACAGGAAGGGTATCAAGTGTAAAACTCTGCAAAATCAAACCTGTGGAGCTAACTGCAGTAAAAGGAAGCCGCTGAAAGTAGCTAATTATCCAAGAAGAGCTAATCAGAGTTTGGTAGGCAGGTTCAGGAATAAAGAAATATTATCTAATAGCGGAAAGAGAAATGGCATATCAACAATTACTGCATTTTTACAGGACATACAGAGAGAGGTTACAAATTCAAGGAAAAACTGAAAAACAGTGTAAGTGCATCTGTTATCTCTTTAATGGTGGCTTTGTTTGGGTCCACCTTGGAGAGTAGTGTCAAATCAATGGTGCTCTAAATGAAAGAAAAATCTCTATTCTGATGGGAGTGGTTGCTTCTAGGATGACATTCACTCAGCCTGAAAAGTCATTAAATGGTTCCTATAGTCTAAGAATGATGTAAGTTATTTGGTATGGCTTTCATGGTAAGCAGATTTCAACACAATTGAAAGCTTACACAAAAAACTTGAAGACATGTAAAGAAGACCTAATGAAGGTCTCTACAAAACTTGGTTGCTAGTACTTCAGTTCCTTGGAATTTTTAGTCTGCTTGCTTATCGATCCAACTTATTGGTTTGCAGTTGCACTTGCGCTACAGTCAGCTTATTTTAGTTCGTATGTAGGAGGAGTAAAATAGCGGCACAGTCTACAGTGTGGAAATGTACATTACATTTATTTTTATTCCACAAAAGGAAGAGAGCGTGATGGTAAAGTGGAAACTGCCTCCAGGACAGAAACAACTGCATTATGCTGCTAACACAACTTCGGTTCTTTGCAAGCGCTTGCACAGACAGAATGCTAATGCTGAGCTAGCCAGACAACATGCTAATGTTAAGCTATCCAAGAACCCAGAGTGAAAGCTGAGTGAATGCCGACCCCAGTCCAGCAGGCAGACCCTGAACTAAAACAGGTAAGAAAGTGATGAGCAGTCATGCTGCACCCTCTGCTGTGTTCTTTGTAATAATCACGTTTTTTGAGTAACAACCCAACACTGATCACAGCAAAAAAGGGAAATGCCTCCAAACATTTGACCCAAAGCGTGCAGTTAATTGGCATGAATGTAATGTCTTTGATATACTACTTAGTGATGGTGTTGAATCTTAAAGCGGAGCCAATGAGAACACAAATGAGAATCCATAAGGAATCAAATCAGTAAGTGGTACTGAAATAGCTAATATCACTTATCAAATTTGGAATAACTAAAGTCTCGTCCATTCCCATCGCTACCTATGTGCTTATCATACTAAGTTGTGGTGAAAGGAACAAATCCCCTTTCCAGTTAAAAGAAAGTGGCTTAAAGAAAAATGTCGTCAGACTGAACAATGAAGTGAAAACAACATAGTTTGGTTACTGCTTTCAGTCATGTCTCCTTGCACCTACCTTTCCACGCAGAACTGCGGCACTGGCTCCACCTCGCGGTGCATTCATTCTCGCCACTGTGGTCCACTGGTCAGTCTCAGGGTTGTAGCACTCAACATTGTTCAGGCAAATTTGTCCGTTGAAGCCTCCCATGGCATAAATGCATCCATTCAGCACAACGACGCTGACATAGCACCGGGCAGTGTTCATGGGTGCCACGTGTTCCCATGTAAAGCTGCTGAAGTCAAGCCTTTGCACAGTTTTCAAAATAGCTTCATGGTTGCAGCCACCAATTAAGTAGACAAAGCCGTCCAGGGTAACAGCTCCATGGTGAGCACGACGAATGTCACAGGCCACAGTGATCCAGCTGTTGGTTCGGTAATCATATGCCTCATAGTTGCATAGTGCAGTGAAGTAATCTTTGCCTCCGGTGACCAATAAGATGGAAGAAGGCAGATGTGGCAAGCTACTGTAAACGGATTGTGGACGTCTGTTGAGACCACAAGCTTGAAACAGCTCCACTACTTCACTGATGATGGACATGCATTCAGCACTGTTCTTTATCATGGCATTGTTCATGACTCTGTTTTGGAAGTATTCAGAGGTCATCAAGGTGAGACGTACCTGGACAAAAAAAAGGAGTGAGGGTTTAAAGCAAAGGTGTCAGGTTAATTTTTAACTGAGTCACATGCAGCCTGATGTGATCTCATAATGACCTCGATGAAAAAAAGTCACTCCTCTAAATATTTTCTTGCTTTAAGTGTAAAAAAATACAAGTATGTTCTGGAAACACACTGATTTTCACACAAAATGATCCAATTGCTGACTAAACAGATTGTATTTAAAATTAAACCACTAGTGGTGAGTAATTTAACAACAGTGTGTTGATATGTTTTCAGATATAATATTCTGCTGTTGTAACTTTTGATATTTCTTTTAACCCTAACGCCATTTCACGCTGACTTACTTCACCATCTTGTGGTACAAATTGGTATTACATGAAGTCACAGCCTGGCCCTAGTTCATCTTAATTTTATATCTCTTCAACATAATGTTTTGAAGCAAAAACTTCTGAGTTGGACCCTCTGACAGGCCAATTATGGTGCCTGGACTGCATGTTTGCCACCCCTGGGTGTTAGGATATATGTTACAATACATGTTTTATTACGCTGACTACAGCTACAGTTGATTTGTGATTAAGTTACCTTGGGTAGCAGCACAGAGATACTTCCTTGTCTTTGGTTAGGGATATAGTCAATCCACCGGAGGATCACTTCAAATGCTGTGTTTTCACATTTCACATTGAGGTGATCACTCTCAAGTAGAGCGGCTAGCTGCTGCTCTGAGAGATCAAGCAGCTCCTCTGAGGTACCAATGATTTCTTCAAAGTGATGCAGGATGTAGAAGAAAGCCTTTTCCCTCAGTTCATGGCAGTAGTAGAAGTCCACCAACTTCCAGATGCCAATGCAGTTCCCCAGACACAGCCGGTCCTCCAGAAAGAAGCAGCAGGCCTGAATTATCCCCGGGACCAAGAACTGGTCTGCAGCTGCTAAAATGTCCACCACGTTATCCTCTGTCAGAGGAACAGAGTGGGTGTAGGCGTAATTGATGATGACGTGCATCATCTCAGATGACACGCCGGGGATGGTGTACATTCGCTTCTCCGCAGTGGCCCAGGCTCCAGTGAAGAGAGTGCTGTGGGATTTAGAGGACATCAGGTTTTCAGGAAGTATATGTAGCACATAAATGACTTCTGGATCAAACAGGAAGTTGTTGATTTGGCATGAATAAGAGGTTATTTACAGTAAAATTTATCTAGAGCTCAAACCCAACAATCCTCATTGCACATTTATTCACTAACAATATGGCCATATCCAGAGCAGGGGCACTGGGTGGCAATGCCCTCCTAAAATAATCCCATACCAATGCCATTGGACTAATGGACACAATTTAGTAATATTGGTTTAGGACTAGATTATGCTTTAATATTAAAAAATAAAGCTTAAATTTAAGTAAATAAAATTTTCTCCAGCTGAAATATTAAAGTGATGTACACATTAATGAATTAGTAATTGCAATCTAATAATATAATGTCTTGATGCATGCATCATCCAGGTAAGGAAATCCCCAAAACATTTGATTCTGTTCATCTTGACGTAGCGTTTTCAGTGGGAGAAACGTTTGGTCACTCATCCAAGTGACTTCTTCAGTCTAATAATAAAATGTTTACATTTGTACGATATGAGAACCTTTACATTAGGTACTTTAAGTATATCTGGACACAAATACTTTAGTTTCTTTCCTTTACTCAGTGGAATTATGACTTACTTAAGTATGTGAGGATATCCTGTGGTCAGACTAAGAGCAGATTTAGAAATGTGATGGAATTCAAGTGCCCACAGATATATTCATGATCACGTGTCGTTCTGACCAAACTCCATTTCTAGCTGGTTCTTCAATGATACACAGATTTGTAACCTTACCAGCAGGAGAAGTTGCGAGAAGTCACGACCTTTCTTGAGAGTTAAAAATGTACCAATCCTGGGAACTATGAAAGTATTTTACTCTGATGCATGCTCACACAGTTAACCTCCAATGATTGCGTTGCCAGTCCCATGGTGGTTCTTCTTGCAGGTGTGGTTACACCAAAGTGTTGCACTAATAAAAAAGGTGGCTGCTCAAAAGAATTTTTTTCATAAAAACTTTTTACTCATGCACTTGACTGTTTTTTACCTTAAAGGACCTCTAGATATTCACAAATGTAAAACAGAGTTTGTTTGATTATCGTTTGTTTTGGGGGGTTAAAAGCAAATAAACTGGAAAAAAGTGCTCTTTGACTTTGCATGAGTAAAATTTCAGGTGCCCCTTGATACATATTCAAAAATGTATAATTATATACATCTGCTTTGAATAAATACTTTTTTTCTTGATAAAAAGGAAATTTAATTTGGTTAAAAATGTCTTAAAAGGACATTTACATCTTTTATGACCATGCAAATTTTTGTAGAAGTTTTGCTGCTGGACAGAAGATGTCTCCATCATGTTTTTAAGGCAGACTTATTGTAATGCAGACTTCAAGTTTCAACATCACAAATTGTGTAATTTGTTGGACCAGGATTCTTTCCCATGCCACATGTTGTAATACCACAACAAATACTCCCATTAATTGTAAGCTTTGAGGAACTCATGTTGTCACACATACCACAGTTGGTACAGTGAAGGCCAAACAACCAAGAAAGGCTGACCAAAACAAATTTCTAAATCAGGGGTCTCAAACTCGCGGCCTGGGAGCCACTTGCGGCCCACGTCACCCCTACTTGCGGCCTGTATATTGACGTGAAGAAATATAATGCAATTTGGCCCTTGAAGTTACTTTTTTTGTTAGGGAGGATTTGTTTGTTGTTGAGTGCAATGTTAAAATAAGTTCTTTAAAAAGCAAAAAAATGATTTAATATGAAGACAATATGAGCAGAGAGTACAAACACGTTGAGGGCTTGGCTGTGTTAGTTCAGTGAGAGAATTATTTGTAAAGAAAACAATTTTCACTAGCAGTCAAAAACTGATGTGTACACTTATGTCTGCATTTAATTTGGTTAAATACGAAAAAAATTCTAGCAGAAGTGCTGCCACGTGTCTGGCCAGAGAGAGAGAACCAATTTGTTTATTTGGTAGTTCAATGAAAGGCTTCAGTTGTTAAGAGTGAGAAAAAAAATTGCGTTCATGTTTGCAGTTTTGTCTTGTTATACAATATTTAAAAACAAACAAACAAACAAAACACTACATTTTCAGAAATATTTGTGGGTCTTTTCTTGTTTGTTTCTTTTTTTTTTTTTGTACTACTTGAACACTAAAGTGGCCCTCCAATGAGATGACAGTGCCAGCGGTGGCCCACAGCTCATTTAAGTTTGAGACCCCTGATCTAAATAGAGAGGACTTGAAAATTATGACTTAAACTCTATTTTGTATTAGTTTTCACAATGAGAGACACATTATGGAGCTTTGCATTTGGTTACTTACAGAGTTTTTTGTTAAACGATGCTGTTGAGATAACCTACTCACCGAAAGTATGAGCTGCAGCTACAGAGGATGATCTTGTGGGCGTCAAACTTAACATCACCCACTACGAGCACCACGTCACACAGTTTTCCCTCCAGACGGAGTTTGCTCAGGACTGTGGCTGCTGAGTCGCTCATCCTTTTCTCCATTTCTCTTGTGTGAGAAACTAAGTCTGTGCAAGTTTTTTCCTGTTCTGTCTTCTTCGACATGTCTATTTGTAACCAGGTCAGCTTAGTAAAGTAAATCTATGAAGAGATTTTTTCAGTTGGAAGTGTGTTTTAGATAACTGAAATAATAACAAAAAAAAACTTTAGAAGAATGATGAAGACTAACTGAAACTAAACTGTATACTTTTCAAACTAAATTACATTTAAAGTATACAGGAAATAATTTTTAAGCCTTTGTCAGTAAGGGAAAAAAACTTAAGGAAAACCATTTTGGTTTAGTACATGTTTAGTGAGACTAGGGTGTCTGTGTTGCTAGTTTAATTTATTTCCTGTCTGCAGACTCCTGCATTTGCCACTTTTTGCCTGCCACACAGCCTATCCTTGTAACAAGTATTACCTATCCTGAACTTTTTAAATCTTTTCACTCACAAATACTGACCTTTTGTGATAATAAAACCAACAGAAACTAAATGTAAAAGAAAAATTATCTATTGTAAGCGTTAGACCAGTGCTGTTACTTAGTTTGGCCACAAGATGAAGCTGTCTCATACAATACAAGATACATATTGAGAGTCCAAGTGAGATACTCAGTAGGGTACCACTTTATTTATTTTTATTTTCTGGACCTCCTTGTCTTCTCTGCCTTCCATCCTCATGCCTGCGGTGTCTCAATTTCTAAAGGAGAGGAGAGCAAGGACATAACAGGAGTGTACAGATATACACAGTTGTACTTTGCAGAATTTTTAAGGTTCACTTATTTATTTCCCCAGACTGTATGAAAGAGGTGTGGCACACAGCTGGAACATCTAAACCATGGAGAAAGAGTACTCTACAAATAAGTGTTACTTTGCATCCGCAAGTACTTTTAGATTGATAAGGTGATCAGCTGTGATATCAAACTTTCTGCCCTTCACTGACTATATATATAATATTTTTGAAGAAAGATGTGTACATATTTAAGTTGGTATTTAAGTTGTCATGGTAATCACACATCTCTGAACTAATAAAATGGACAGAAAGCAGTGTCAGTTAAATATGATGAGCGCCACTCTTCATATTTAATTCACACTGCTTTTAATTCGCTCCAAACCAAAGATCTCTCCTTCCCCCCTTTATCATTTCTGTTTGTATATCCTTGAATCCTCTCTTTACCTCCATTCCTCACATCCACCAGAGATTGAAGCAGAGGAGGCAAGACACACAAAGAGAGGAGCTGAGACAGCAGGCATTTAATGACACATCTTTGTTTTCATTCTTCTTCTTATGCTTATCTTTATCAGGGTCACTGGAGCCTATCCCAACTACCACACGATGAGAGACAAGCTCACCAGTCTGACACAGGGCTGGTCACATCTATGGACAATTTAGAATTACCAGTTAACCATGTCTTTGTCAGCAATGTCAGCATGTCCAAAGACAATATCAACATGTCTTTGGACTGTAGGAGGAAGCCGGAGTACCCGGAGAGAACCCACTCAAACACGGGTTAGGGTTAAGCATGTTCTCCCCATGTTAGAGGGGAAAGCTCAAACAGAAAGGCCCCAGCCAGATGGGGGAGTCGAACTCAAGACCTGCTTGCAATATCAGTTCAATATGATTTGGCACAGCTTCAGACTGCATTGTTCTGTTAAAGCTCAACTACTGTTGTATTTTATAATCTCCGGTGTAAAACTAACTCTAAACCGTGACATTTCTTTTTCATACAGGGCAACTTTGAATGAAATTTACAAATAGCACAAAGTGACAAGATGTTGCACCTTTTTTTTGTCACACACATAAACCGTTTTTGATTGCATGGTTTTTCATTTGCAATAAGTGAAGCAGCTTATGAATACATAGGAATAATTGTTTGTAGAGTCCTCCACCCTCCTTGGGTTGTATTTTCCAGCTGTATGCCACGCCTCTTTTGTACACTGAAGTCAAAAACACTTCCACAAAGGACACACCTGTGCATCCTCAGATATACCTTCTCCTGCAGCCACCTCACTCGTGACTGACTAAGGCACAAGCAGAGGAGGTGAGGAAAAGAATTGAGGATGTAAAATCTGATGAAGGGAGAAGTGGGGAAAGTAAGTCTGCAGTGACATGGTTGGTATTGCTTTCATTATGTGTGCATCATGGCAAGCGTGGTTCTGGAGACCCCTTACTAAAGCAGGGACAACCACAACGGTGGCTCTGAGGTTTTTGGCCAGGGTTTATATACCACCATGCAAGATGCAGTCATGGACCTTAACAGGTGTGTAAATAAAGGCTCATTTTGAAGATGGGTGTGGTTCAACCAGCTGTTAAATGAAGCAAACAGCTGTTCAAGGAAGTATATGTAGTGTGCAGGTGGGCTTTATATGAGAGTCTCCACCTATAAATCATATCTTTATCCAGTGTATAAACAGATAATGTTCTTGCCTGCAGAGGGTATTGTTTGAGTCTGTGTATCTGTGTGTGTGTGTGTGTGTCAGGATGCCAAAATGACTTCATGCAGACACCAACTGAAGCAAGAACTACCACAAAGGTGGCTTTGAGTGCTTTGGCAGGTGTTTTTATGTGGTCATACAGTCAAAAACTCTACAGGTGAGATCAAACTGAACTTTGAGGATAGGTGTGGTCTGAAAACTCATCTGTGTTATGGCTGGTGTGATCTCATCCCAATCCCATCTCATAGATGGGTTTTCTTTTTTTGATTTCCTTTATTTTGTGTTTTGATTGATGACCCCGCCAGACACACGTGTGAATTTCTGAAAGAACAAAAGAGAAGGTTACGACGTAGGGTTAAAATGAGGTTCCATTTATGGTGTAAGCTATGACCTAGATCTGACGCAGAAATACAATTCACATGTTAGGCCACACTGTGAAGGTATGTCTCAAAATGAACACTGGCTGAGATTTCCTCACTCCCCGAAGTACAAATCACACACACACAGATTTGTCCTTTTAACCAATTAATGGATTTCCCAGCTTTCTAAACCTGATTCTAATCTGGACCCAAAAATCCAGGTCTGAACCCTCAAACATTTCCTGAAATTCTCCCCCAGAGTAAAAGCTCAAGAACTTGACCCCCCAAAGTACACACTGTAAAAACACATAGGATTGTTTGTAATTTGTCAAGAACTGTTTATTCCCTAGCCTTTCGATTTAAATCTGAGTCCTAATATCAGATTTCACACTGCTGTGTGAAGGTATGTCTAAAAATGAGCACCAGCCAAGATGTCCTCACCCCCAAATTATAAATCACACAAATGCAAATTTGTCTTTTTAATTATTAATGGATTTCCCAGCCTTTAACCCGAGCTAAATCTGATTATAACCTGGACCCAAAAATCTGGGTCTGAATCCCTGAACAACCACGTAAAATTTTGCCTGAAAATGAAAACTGGCAAAAGAGCTTCGCCCCCCAAAGTACAAAGATCACAACCACATAAGACTAGTTGTAATGTATGGATACCTGTTTGTTTCCCATTCTTTTAACTTAAATCTGAATCCTAAAACCAAGTTTGTACTCTTACACTGGCCTGTGAAGGTATGTCTCAGAATGAGCACTGGCTAAGGTGTCCTTACCCCCCCCCCAGTACAAATCGCACAAACACAGATCTGCACTGCAACAATATTTCCCAGCCTTTTAGCCTAAACCTGAGTCCTAATCCAAGGTTTGAACCAAAAAAAAAAACCACAGCAAAAAAGTCCATTTGAATGTCACTTCAAGAAGGTGAGTACTGGCCAAACTGTCCCCGTAGGTCCCCCACAAAGATATGCGTGCGCAGTACACGCATGCACGCGCGCTCACCTCCTCTGTCCTGTCCTCCTCGCTCTCAGAGTTGTTCAGACTTGAGGGAGGAATGGCGGCCCCTCGGAGTTTCTTCATCTCTCTCTGCGGTTTATACCTGCTTTTATATTTCCCATGTGGATCTACGACATCGGGCACCAGAAGAGCGAACCAGGATCGATGCGGGTTTAAGGTAAAACACAGAATTAAACTTTCTCCGTGGTGTTCAGCGACTTTTCGTTAAAGCTGTCGCTGCGACGTCTCAAGTGTCCAAAAAGTTCCGTTTTCGGAGACGGTCGTGTTTTTATGTCACTTCTGCAGTATATGCAGTCAGGTTCTTGATTAATAAGCCGCCACTTTAACACATTCATGTGTGAAGTTACAGTTATGCTCGTTTTTTATTTAATCGTCAATGTTTTTATCTCAGGTTGCGTTACCTTTACCTGTCTGTCTGCGGAGTTCTAGCTGCAGGTCTTTTGAGTAAGGCTGCGGACCAAACTCCGTTATAACAAGAATTTATTTATCTTTTCCTCCTTTTATTGGAAATTTGCAGCCCCCTCATAAGCAAATCCAAACATTTTCTGAACGAGTTTGATATCATGTTTAATTCGGCATACAATAAAATAAAGAATTATTTTAGCTGCTTGACACTATTCTCCTTTACCTAATCCCCAGTCTGGTTGGTAGCTTAATTCAAAGAGATAGCAAGGGGGTGTTTTAAAATTTATAAAAACCTTATTGATGATATTTATGTGTCGTGTTTGCCGAGTTGAAAAGTGTATTTTTCTGCTTTTAACCAAAGCGCTTTAAATATATTTTCTATATACATTTTGTCGCTTTGTGACAAATCTTAATATCCTTAAATTATTTTTTGTCAGTGTTTGGTGTGCCCTGGTTCTGTTCGGCATTTATGTAATGCTCCAAAGTGCACATCACTTGATTAGAATTCTAACCCCAACAGGCAAAGTCGAGGTGATTTTTGCGGGCCCTGTAAATTGTCCTAGGTCGTAAAGCTGATTTCCTGCCTTTTGTGTAATCTTTTAAAAGCAATTGATGTGGAAAACAGGAATATGTGAGCTGACCCACCGCCTCCAAACTCTTGTCCTGCTTTTGTACTTCACAGCAGCCTTGCTTTTGGCCATGAATGAACCAGTGTTTGGTCTGTGCCAGTTCAGAATAAGTCTCTAGATTCTGTAAAGCCCAGTGTGGATGAATCTCACTGCAATGTGAAAAGAACAAGTCTCAGAGATTTTACATTTGTGGGAATTTCTATAGTTTCTATCCTCAGGCTTGTTTTCTCCTCCTCTCTGTGATAATTTTAAGCATCATAAATGTTAGTTTATTTCAAAGGTCCCAGGGACCTCAGGTTGTTCTGCAAAATCTTTTTACCTCAAGTTTGTGTTGGGTTTTCTTTATTACTGAAAAAAGTAGATTTTGTGGCCATTAGACTTAAGATCCTGCAGTTGATAATTCAAAATTGAACATTTGTTGTTTTTGTTCAAGTAAAATTGTATGATATGCTTAGGCTGCACAATTAAATCATTAAACAATTGCATATAGAACAATGGATAAAGGCAGGGAAGGATTGCCTATGGTTATTTCTTTCAAATATTGTTTTTTCTTTTCTGTGAATCACACCAACAGGTCAGGGAGCACAGACTAAGCTAAACTAGGGTTTACTGGCAATGATTGATTCTGATAAAAGGACTAGGTGAAATTTATCAGTTAATCTGTAAACCCATCTCAATTATTCAGTCGTTTATTTTAAATTTGGCTCATTAAAGTTGCAAAGAGTGCCAAACGTGATGTCTTCAGATTGTTAGTGTTGACTGACTATTATTTACACTGATCATGTACTCTAGTTACTGTCATATATGACAAAAAAGATAAGCAACCTGTCACAACAGAGAAATAGAAGTGCTTAATATGTTTGTCAGTTTATCTTCCATAAAATAATAACTCTGTAATGAAGTGTTAAGAAGCATCCAGCCTGTGATTTGATAAAGTTTTTTGTTTCCATGTTTTTTAAGTGAAATAATAGTTTCTCTGGTTGCATGTGTGTCCACTCTGCAGGTTTTAATTTTCCTATGTTGATAGATGAGTCCTACATGCCTTTGATACGCTCACGCTCCGTGTGTGTGTGTGTGTGTGTGTGTGTGTGTGTGTGTTATCCTGGTTTCCTCTTCGGCTTTGAAGTGTTTTCTACAGGAAGCTTCACACTGTTTACTCTGCTGAAACATTCCTTCCTGCAATATCCCCCCCCCCCCCCCCCACACACCACCCCCCCCCCC
>VVHJ01063305.1:0-16329 GCA_015107715.1 Tylochromis polylepis | reverse complement strand
CGGAGGATCCAGTTGGCTGTCCATCAAGACACTGGACGATCCTCGACCCAGATTAAGGCCGTTACTGGTGCCAACTGCAGCCCCACAACCATCAGACGGCATGTGAGACTGAAGGGCTTCAAAAACAAAAAACATCTTCAAATGCCTCGTCTCCTTGAACACCACGGAACTGACCGTTTGGACTTTGCAAGAGAGCACCAAACATGGGACACTGAAAGGTGGAAGAACAGCTGCTGGCTATGTCCAGATGTTGCAGAGAGCGTCCCTCATGACTGAGGGCCCTCGTCTGTGTGGTAATGACTGGGTTTTTCAACAGGATAATGCTACAGTACACAATGCCCACAGGACAAGCGACTTCTTCCAGGAGAACAACATCCGTCTTTTGGACCATCCTGCGTGTTCCCCTGATCTAAATCCAACTGAGAACCTTTGGGGATGGATGGCAAAGGAAGTTTACAAAAATAGACAACAGTTCCAGACAGTAGATGCCCTTCGTGCAGCCGTCTTCACCACTTGGAGAAATGTTCCCACTCACCTCATGGAAACATTTGCATCAAGCGTGCCGCAATGAATTTTTGAAGTGATCAACAATAATGGTGGAGCTACTCATTACTGTGTTCATGTTTGGAACTTTGATTTCTGTTTTGGGGGGTTTATGGGTTTTTTTGGAGGTGTGGTCCTAAACTTTCGATCAGCTGTAAAACATCCTGTTTCAGTTTAAGCGTCGTTTTCAATAAATTGCTTGCTCAAAAAAATTTTTGTCTCACTCCCATTTCTTCTTGTTGCATGTTGAAGCTCTACTTGGAACCTTGTTATGATCCAACAATGCAAAATATGATTTTTTGCCATTTTTCAAGTGGTCTTAAACTTTTGATTGGGACTCTATATTCAATTTACAGTCCTGTTCTTCATTGGTCCACCTATCTATAAGGATTAAAGTTACTCATCACAAAACAACCCTGTACATGTGGAAATGTTTAAAGAGAATATGAATATGTGTTTATTACTGACAAGCAAAAATTGAACCAAAAACCTCCTTGTGATTGTTTTATTCAGAATTTTGCAAATACTCGCCATTTACCCTCAGACCAAAAACAGTGACAGTTTACCTTCGAAGTAAAAGCAGTGCCTTTCATTCGTCCATCCTCTTCCACTGCAACAAAATACATTTCAAAAAGCATAGCTTTTACTTTGAAGGTGAATAGTTTATGAGTGTTTGCAGTCAAGTCAGCATCTTCCATGCTCGCTATCGGCAACCACAACAACCAGCAACCTCAAATATCCGCTTGCTAGTTGCAGAAAACACATTTTTCCCAAGGTGGTGGTGACCAGGGGTCACTGACAGGTCTCTCACCCTGCGTGAACAGCGCTTTAGCACAGCAACCACTTGCAACTGATTGGGAAATACACATTTTTGCCTAGTAGCCAATGGCTGTCATATGGTTGGCTACAAGTCTCCAGTTTGTGTGAATAACCAGTAGCTTAACAATATTCTGTCTGGCGTTAGGATTGCTCAAATTATTATACATTTTAAAATTATTTCTAATATAGGCTTGGTAAAAAATTGGCAGTGAAAGTTGGGGTTTTTTTGCTTTTTTTCACTAAAGTTAGCTGAAATGCTACCCACATGTTGCTTTTCAAACAGCAGAGTGATGTTGAGGACATGTGCTATGCTTTCTGAACATATTAGGTGTTCTGCTTTAGATTTGTGCTTCTACTGAGTTATTTATGTAGAAATAAATGAAAAGTAAACCCTCTGGCACTGGCGGCTCAGCGCAGGCCCACAGTGAGTAATCTCAGAATGTGTACAATCCAAGGCTCAAACTAATGAGCTGGACTGAATGAAAGCTTTCATCAAATCCACTTTAAACACTGTAAGCAGTGTTTCAGTCTGTTGGAGTCACTCAGCATGACTGGCTCTATAATGATCTCCAAATGTGTTTTGTGTGATTGCTGCCTTGCAGCCTCAGTCTGCCCCACAATCCCTCCTTCCTTTCACACTAACCTCACCTCAAAGGAAATTTGTACTTACTTGTTCGAAGATAAATATGTGGTCTGTGCATTAAAGAAAACCTGAATGTGGTGAATGAAAATATTATGCTGTTTCAAAAAAAACCAAACAAACCAAAAAACATCATAGTTATTTGTCTTCAGCATGTCTAGTAACACTATCACATCTAGAGTGACAATTAAGATAATCTTAGTAAAATAAATAAACCAAAATACATCAATGTGCACCCGCTAGCTACCATAACATGAGAAAACTATTCAAAATATAAAAAAAACAAAAAACAAAAAGACAACCAGAAGGCATGGCAGGTTAGAGAGGGTTAGAACAGCTACTGTGCCACAGCACCTGAACATTCCAAATAGCATACTCCTGTTAATTATTTTCTGAGGCACACCATGCAAAGCTTTTTTTTGTAATTAAAAAGAAAGATAAACACTCCATTTACACAAAAGTACAACATCCTATAAACATGATTACATTGAAAATGCCAACATATTGTACATATAATGTTTGCCCTGCTCAACATTCTGGTTTAGCTTGTTAGCAAAATGACATCTGTACAGCTGAGGCTTAAAAGGATATCATAAATCAAAGTACTATATGCATTTCACCGTTGAGTTTGGTTCTAAATGATGAAAAGAATGATCAAAGTTATTACAAATCACCCTGAGCTTGATAGAAATGTGCATTTATGAATGCAAAAAATGCTATACCACTGCACCCAGTACAGTCATTGTCAATAAATTTGACAAAGAGGTTCTTCAAAGCCCATGACCATGAATGCAAATGCAAACTGTCATAGCAATGTATCCAACAGTGAGATATCGCAGTAGCTTTGGAGAATATAGTTTGCAACAAGTAAAACTGTGTATGTCTGATTTTTTTTCTTTTGGGGAAGAAAAAAAAAGAAATGCAGGTTAAGTCTTACTGAAAATTGACTCTTCACGTGGTTCACATTCTGCAAGCAACTAAAAGCTCACTTTTTTTTTCTTTTTTACAGAATAGAGATGCTAAGTAAAGATGCTCTCTGAAGAATAGTGTTATCTTTGACAAGATAATATTGATCTATGATGAGCCATCACAGCTGCGATAAAGCATACTGTCTCTAGTTCTGCTGAAATAATAGAAGGCTCTTGCTCATGCTGTGATTATAAGGAGTTACTGCAAGTTGAGCAAAGCAAAATTAGAATATAATTCCAAGCTGACTGCAATATATAGTTATAGCCATGAAGCAATGTGAAGGACAACCAGTGAACCCTGTCAATCAGTCGGATGAGGGCAATGTTTACTGCTGATTTACAGCTTTGTTTACTTTTTTTAATATGAATTGTGACAAATTAGACAGTGTCCTTGCTTTCTTTGGGATGTTTCTATCAACTAGGGTCACTGCTGACAAGAAAAAGGCAGTAATGAATTATATGTACAGTATTTTCCAGCTGTAAACAGAGATAAGGTCATTAACATAGACTTTGTCCTGGCAGTCACTGATCCAGTCTAAACAGACTTTCTGCACAGAGTTTGACTCTTTCCGTAAGCAACATATAAATTGAACTTTCTGCAGACATCCAGTATTATTAATAATATTTTCAAGGTTGTTATATTTTAATGGCATCCCCAAGGTGTGGGAAATAGGTTTTCCTAATTCATAACATGGTCTCATGGGTGACATACTGAATGGTTGAAGCACTGCACACCTGAGTGAGCAAAAAGAAGAGGCATGAGTACTGTTTGAAGTGGGAATGTTACAAAATCCCATAGAAATTCACTGTATTCCCAAAGAGTAATGAAGCAATTAGTCACTGCTCATTAATGACTATATGTCCCACATAGTGGGCTCCAGCTGTCACTGTACCAGTGACCCAGTCTTTTTCTATTTGACATCTATTTCTTATTAGAGGGTCAGTGAAAATTTACATTAAAGCAAAGGAGTTATACTAATGGCATAATCCATGATATGAATATAAATAATACTATAGTTTTTTATTGCACTGTATAAAATTATTTGGGGATATCTGGGGATAACTAGGGAATAATAGTAAATGAGCAATATTATTTTACAGTGAAAATAACACACATTAAAACCTAAATAAAGAAAAACAAATGGCCTAAAATAAAAACTACTTGTTCCTTTTTTCAAAAGAAAAAGAATCACCTGGAAAAAGTGTTCCTCGTTTTGGTTTGTTATGTGTTCTGTTTTTTAATATTGCTGAAAAAAGAATAGTGATGCTTAAAATTAGGGGAAAAAAGAAAAATATAAATAAAAGTCAGTTCAATTGTCAGACATTTTTAACATAAATGTTAATGCATGTTATACACTAGTAGATACCACCTACTATACACGGATTTATCCCTTAAGTACACAGTTTGTTTGTTTGTTTGTTTGTTTGTTTGTTTGTTTGTTTGTTTGTTTGTTTGTTTGTTTGTTTGTTTTTCTGCACCAAACTTCCCTTCTCAATGCTGCATACTTTTATTCTCAGTTTTACAATACGCCTTGTAGAACAGTGTCTGTTAAATACAACAGTTGGCCTTTAAAGTATGTCATTTTGTTAGTTTTCATTTCTGGTCAGTCTCATGGGTCCTCAGAGTATTTTTCTCTGTGGTTCTTTGCAAACAGAGCAGGCAGCAGGACACATGAGCAGCTCTCCAGTGATCTACCCCTGGAGCTCTCAGGTGATCTGCCTACAGTATGTGGATCCATTTACCAGCCGAGCAGCTGTCGTGGGAGGCTTGAGCCCTCTTAAAAGTCCACGTCAGGCTATGGTTACAAACTGCAAAGTTGGTGAAGAGGCGGGATAGCTTAGGGCCAGGGGGTGCTTGAGGCCTCCTGCTGCAAGTTCAAAGAGAGGGCTTCAACAGCTGTGGAGGTTCAGAGGGCTGTTTCGGCAGTGAGAAGAGTGGCGTGTAAGATCACATGGCAACTTAATATATAACCTCAAAACCCAAGTTGGTGTATTTGTCTTAACTTCCAATTTTTCCAAAGAAAGAGACACTTCTTTGATTTCATTACAGAAAGAATTACGCTAATTGGGCCTTTTTTCATGCTCTCCCAGAGTGCAATTTATTTACTAGGCTACACAAAGCTATATTTTCTGAAGTCCTATTGGGTGCAAATATTGTATGCCACAGCTCTATAACATAATGGCTCAATGCTCAATAAGTGGATTTACAAAGGATGTTATTTGCATGAAAATGGTTATGCACATAACCATAGTACTGGTTTCTGAAAACATTTTGAATAATAAATATAGGAAGTTTCTTCACAACATCTCCGAAACACGTCTCCGTTTCAAAAGAATTTGACATAATTCTGAGGATTTGAACTGGCATTTTAAACTGATGTAGTGCAAAGAAGTTTATGTTGGAACTGAGAATTCCTTTTACATGAATGCTGAATTCAAGGTTATTTTAGCAGAGACATGAACAGACTCTAAATTTAGTACTGTTTTTGGTCCAGCCAAAATATGCAGCTCCCTCTTCTTTTTGCTAACATTTGGCAAACAAAAAAAACACAGCCCTTTGCTTAACACATTGCATCAACACATTTTATTTCCATTTTATTTTATTCTTTAATATACTTATTGTCTTGTCTGATCTGAAAAGACCCATGATTTTAAAGCCTGAAAACAGAGCCCCGACACGTACACAAGTTTATCTACTTCTCAGACCATGTTAATACAAAAATAGGCTGCTTACCTCAGGTTTAAGTGTCACATATAACAAATCCATTTTGATATATTTCTTTATATTAGTCATTGTTATAATACTAAAACAGGTGATTTCAACCTTGCAGTATCAATACTATTTTATATGTGCCATCATCTGACATAAATCAAATAAGCTTACCCTGAAGTGAGTTAAAGATAAATTACTGCTGAATGACCAACATGGGCTGTGTTGCAGTGGTCAAGCAATGAAGGCCAAAAACATTTTAGACACTATTTATCTATTTCTCTATTAATTTTCTTAATTGCTCATCCAACTCAGGTTTCCAGGAGATGTTATTGAGCAAAATCTTTTCATGTAGACCTTCTTTTACAGTATATGTTTTTGTTGCATTCTTTCATCTGCTCAAAATGTTCCCGTACCACGTTATAAAGATTGATGTGAAACATTGTAAACTAAAAGAAACTGATAACAACAAAAGCAAGTGTGCTTATTTTTGGACAGATGGACAAAAAATAAAACGAAAAGGCATAAGAAGAATTAGTAATGAAGATGTTTTCATCAAATGTATGACATTCAGATCATGCAAGCAGTCACCCACCTGCTAATAGGCTGCACGTGTCCGGATCTGCTGTTGAGAAGTGCTTTTCCATTCCTGGATGCATGCATCCTGCAGTTGTGCAATGGTCAGAGCTTGTGGCTGGCTCTGATGAACATGACCCAGTATCTCCAAGGCATGTTAAGTAGAAGACATATCAAGACTAAATACTGGCCATGGCAGTGTTTTGAACACTGTCTTCCTTTTTTTTTACTACTTTACCACTATTCTTGAATTTCAGGGGCATGAACGTTTTGCTGAAACAGCCACAGTGCTATTCATACAACTGCATGAATAGCACAAGTTCAGGTTGGAGCTCCTTATTTTAGTATTGCTTCAGTCTGTTGCAGCATGATGGGACTAACAAAAATGTTGTGCATACACAGTGCTTTTGTGTGTTCTGGGAATACTGGTTTGAGAATGCAGTAAACTGAACCAATTCTGAAGTGTACGAGTTCTTTTTTGTTCGGTAAACATCAATCCCGCCATTGACTAAAAGCAATAGATCAAAACCAGAAACCACTCACAGAATAAGTTTGGGTTTTCTAAGAGTTTAAAATTATATACTAAACCATGAACTTAGCCTACTTAGACAAAAAGAACAGCTCTTTGCAGATAATTGAAAACCACTAAATACACCTGTCTTCAGTCCTCGGTGGAGTTTGTGCTGCTGAGAACTTAACACATAACGTGTAGTACTACAATAAAGTATACATTATGTGTACTGACTTTGGTTGATGGCAAGTGCTCTTATCTTCTCAGTTTTAACAAATCACATAAATTGCCAGCTGAGTGCATGGTGACATACCTAACAGTATAACTGAACACTGTAAAAGCTTTCCAGAACTCTGCTTCTCACAGTACCCTAAAAATAAATACCCTTTAAGTTTTAGGGATCACATTCATTATTGCATTTCCTGAACTTTGATCAGTGAGTGATCCAAAAGTAGATCCTTAGATAAAGTAGAATTGGAGTACATGTGTAGCTGACTTTTCAATCACCCTGCCTATTCTTGTCTCCTCTAGTTAGAATGTTCTAGTAACATTATACTGTATAAATATTTGTCCGACATAACTGCAGACTCATTCAGCTAATCCTGTGGCTTCAGCTCAGGCACAATGGACCCTTATCCCGACCAAGTAACTCTACACTCACCTCCCTGGTCATTATTGATGGCCTAGTAAGTGTTACTGTTACAAAGCAATTACTCTGCCATTAATGTTAGATGAGCTGCTCTACAAGTATAGCTCGATGCTTATCAGTTTTCTTCTGTTGCTTGCCTCTTTACTTTCACTAAACTGCACACCTTCTACTGCACATCGTTTCAGTCTTTAATAAGTGGGAGGTGAGAATGACAGCTGGCAGTCTTAACCTATATCAAGGGAAATTTCTCTAAGTTCAAGAGGTAAAAAAGTCAAAAGGTGAGCAACATGGCCCCAGTTTGACTTTGGGAAATCTGGTGACCCGGTAAAATGATATCACACCACCAAAGAGGAGAAATAGGCAGGAGGAAAAAAGAACAGCAGAGAGGTGTAGGGATCGAATGAGCTGTACTGCCACCTCCACATGTGGTTTTACCAAAGCACAGAAACAGTGCATCTCCAGGTCACTGAAAGGTAGAATATGCACATGCACACACACAGCAGTTTTGTTCCCCCCCAGATGTGTGTTATGTGAGTTGTGCCAGACAGGTAGCTTGTTTATGTAGAAGACGGAGGGGAAAGATGGTTCACATGTCAAGTCAACACCTTTTACATATCAGTCAGCAGCAAATGCTGAGAGAGCTTTAACACAACTTCAGTAACAGTTTTCACTCATATGAAGACACTCATTAGGCTGATTCCCATACTAAATCATAAAACAAATAAGTGTAAACAATACTTAAATGTTTTTTTTATCCATGTTTGTTCTTTTCTTGTTGCTTTTTTTGTTGGTTTTATTTTTTTGCTTTTTTTAATTTTATTTTTGTGTGACTACATTACATTTGATTAGCATTCAGAGAAGATCTCATTCTATTAACTTTTTCCCCAACTGATTTACTGTAAACCGCTGTTACTATTATAATTATCTTTATTATTATTTTTTAATTATTATTATTAAATCTTAGTCCTAAGTAGGCTGCAGGCTTGATACTTTTAGGTGACTTTGTACATATCAGGGACTTCGTTTTAGCAGAGAATTTTGAAATGCATCAAAAACAGATTTAGATTTGTAAGGGCCAGTTCAAATATATAAAATAATGTAATCTGCATCAAAATGTAAACTGTGTCAAGGGATCTATGTAAATGTGGCAAGGGAACTTTGTGATCAGAAAAGTGATCATGAAACCATTTGGGTAACTTTTCGTTCAAACAAACTGAGAATATTTTCTTCCAATAAAATGTGATGACCTGCTAAGTCAAATGCTTTTAAGAGATCTATTAAAAGTGCAGTGCAATGCTGATTATTAACAAGGGCTTCAATAATATTTTTTTAATAAGGCATGTGACTGAGACTTGCTTGCCTAGAGGAATACTGGCTTGTATTGTAGGCCCACATTTGATATAGAAAATAAAAAGGATGAATAATTAAAACAGGGAAAAAGCAGAGCTTCATCTTTCACAAAGAGAATTTAGAATTGTCTTTTTTTCAGTAGCTGAAAGTGGAGGAGTTAGTGTAAACGGGAAAATGGAAACAGACTTAGCAAGCATAATTCACACATAATAGATGTGATCTAAAAAAAAACTAATATAGAAACAATATGCATATGCATATTATATTAAATATGCAGGTTAGTTATTTCTGTGGACAACTGTTGTGAGATATAAATAGTAATTTGTTTTTTGTTTTTTTCCATAATTTGAGGGGTTTTTTGTCAGTAGCCTACATGAGGTTATCAGAGCCAATTGTGTAGGTTTTTGTTTGGGGTTTTTTGTAGCTGCAAAATGAGCGCAGCCCTACCACCATATAGTCTTTAATCTATGATGCTGTTTGTGTGAAGTTTCACTGAAAGTGACCAGTCATAAAATGGCCAGTTCCTATGTTTGCTTCAACCCACAAACTTTCTGAAGTCTGGTTGACTCACATGGGCTATTTTCGACTTTGAAAGAAAAGTTACCATTGAGAACATGTATCCCCTTCAGCACTCACCAAGCAGAAGCTTTGGTGTCTATAGTGGCTGCTTTGTGCACTATATCTGACTGATGAAAAAAATGCCAATTTCCCCTTGATGATGATATCCTAAGTGATTTAAATGGTTAGTGATAAGTGATTTAAGGCTGTTATTTATAAATTACATCAAGAGTATGAATTATTGCCTTTTGAAATTATTCACTAAACATCTAATGGTATCAAACTTAAGTACTAAGCTAACTGAAAATAATATGAATTGTGAAATCATTCAATGTTACCTATATTAAGAAACCCTGATAGAGGTGTTTGAGTAAGATGGAGAAACTACACTTCTTGATAAAGAATGGAAACCTTTGAGAGCTGACCATGTGTGAGCATCCATCCTAAAGATAAGTAGTCCAGTGGGAAAAAAGAGACTCCAAAGTCAACTATGCTGTCCTTTCCAGAGAATAATGAAGAAAAAGTCTGACAAGATTGCTTTTCTGAAATCTGGCTACAGACAGAGCAGAGGTAAAGCCAATAGCCAATAAAAGTTATTGTTATAGAGTTATTTGTTTGCCTGGTATCAGTACATACAAAGGCATTTAAGTACATGCCAAGGCTTGTAAGCATAATGTTAAAAACAGCCATGCACACTTACAATTTTGAATATCAGTGAAAAAAAACAAGGACTTTTGCATACAGTTCTTACCATGTTAGTACATTGCTGTAAATGTACTTTTGTTGGATACAGTGTTCATCAACAGTGAAATATAAAATATTCAAAAAGATTCGATTTTTACTTTTAATTCAATAATTTTGGGGGGGGGGAACTGCTATAAAATGTACCATTCTGTCTCTCTGTGTGTCTCTTTCTATTTTTTATATAACAGATACACATAAGCACTCACACATTATCTATTTGGCCGTAGGTGGTGGTCATAAAACCATACATCAGCAGCTTTGCAGAGGAGCATGTCCTTAAGAATATGATAAAGAGGAAGCAGGCATTTCCTTCTCAGGAGGGATGTTTTCCGCTGCACGTCCTGTCTGATTAGTGAGACCAGAGATTCTTCCTTTCAAATGCACCGCTAAACAATATTTTCTAGATATTTACATAAAGAGGTTTCATGTTATAGACATGCTGTAAAAATGGTCTCTGGACAGAAAATATTTCTGTTACCCATAAATCTATCCTAGCTTGCCATCTATCATGAAACTGTCATGACAGAGGGCAGTTTTGTATTAACACCTCTAGCCTCTACACAGTCAGTTTGCTTTTTTATAAAGTGATTGACTTTGGTGCTTAGATTTAAACACTAAGGCTTATTAGCAAATTTTTTGTTTGGCAGCCCAATAAATGGGTTATGTTTCCCAAAGAAAAAAAAAAAAAGCTAGTATCTCTGAACAATAAAATCTTGAACATTTTCAGCAGCACCTCATATCAACATTGTCCAAAATTTCTTCCGTGTGAATTATGGGCTTATCTCCAATGAAAGACTCTGAGAAGGAGCTGTTTAGTTGTGGGAAATTTCTTCATCTCATCTCGAGTCCATATGGGGGCTTTAGTGGCAGAGATGCATTATCTGAGTGTCCAGCGAAAGTAGGGGGAAGAGTGGCTAGCTGAAGTTTATGGAGATTTATTGCTCCTTCCTCAGACCTTAATTGCCTCCTCCTCTGTGGGTACTCCAGGGAGGCCTGTGGTGAGCAGCAACCAGCACCAGGGTTCTTGCAGGTGGGCCCACCAAAGCACTGTTCACTAAAACTTGTTATGGAGACAAATGGTGTCATGGAGCACCCCAAAACCAGACAACAAACAAAGGAGAGGAAGAGAATAGCACAGAGATGGACAGCTGGTTACTGAAAGGGCTCAGGACTTCAACTTGAGCTTCAGATTTAAAAAAAAAAAGTAGAAACCTTAGATTTACTTTACTGGCAACAATTAAATATCAATCATTAAGGAGTACTGTTATAAAATAGTGGCAGAAAGAAACATCTGAGCTTCATCTCAGGACATAAATTTTGCAATGCCTACTCCACAGCCAGAAATTAATCTTTTGCTTTGAAGCATAAGTCTTTTCTTTATTTTTTTTAACCACTTTTATTTATTCAGATAAAAGACAGCTGGTGAAGAGGCCAGAATAAAAGGACTGGATATAAATAATTTGCAGTAACCATCAAGCATGCTCATTCATTTACAAGTATATCAGTTTTTTAAAACACAAAAAAGCATCTGTGCAACCAATAATGTAGTGCTTAAAATTTGACTGAAATTTACTGAAAGCTACATATTCTGTTGAAATATATTTTTCAACTTATTTGTATATTGTTGCTTGAAAAAGGAACTGCTTTATTAAAGTTTTGGGTTTTTGTTGTTGTTTTGTTTTTGTTTTTGTTTTTTTAATCAAATGCATTTAAACACTGAGTACCAGTATCTGCAAATTTTAATTTATTTGTGTGTTTTTATGTATTTTGGTGTAATTATGTAATTTTCTGTGCTCCATTATAGAGAGACTGGTCAGAAACCAACCCACAAAAGTCTATATTAGGAAACAGGTGGAGCAGCAGTAGCATGATGTCCTGTGAAATGCTGATTTAGACTTCTGTGGTGAATCTCTGTAGAGCACACGACTCAACCTCGTTGCCTACATTTATGCTTGTTTGTGGGCCATGTGTAGGTACTGCTATGATTACTATTTCTTATACTGAGGTGATGATTGTTAAAATACTTGCTTTTGCATTATTCAGTACTTGTTAGGGGTAACTGTCCCATATATGCAACAAGCTTCTCCTTTAATTTCTTTTTTTTTCTTCAACCTGAGTGAACCATAGCATCATGTCTCAGAGTATCACTCACAGGGTATTTCTTATTTTAGAGATATTGCAAAAAGAAGAAAACAGTCCTACATATTTATTTAATATGCACTTTAAAGAACATATCCTGGTCAAAAATGACCAGGAAATTAGAAGTCATTGGTTTAACTAATTGGTGTATGTGGCTTCATGGATAGATGAAAAGATAAGTATCATCTGCATAGCAATGAAGATGTATGGTAAATGGTAAATGGACTGATTCTTATATAGCGCTTTTCTACTCTCCTGGAGTACTCAAAGCGCTCTATACAACATGCCACATTCACCCAATCACACAAGCACTATCTTCTATACTAAGTGCTTCTATACACATTCACACTCCAATGGATGCATTGGAGAGCAACTTGGGGTTAGTATCTTGCCCAAGGATATTTGGCATGCAGACTAGGGGGAGCCAGGGATCGAACCACTAACCTTCCGATCAGTGGATGACCTGCTCTACCACCTGAGCCACAGCCACCCCATGTATGTCATGCTTCTGATGATACTGCCTAAGGGATGCATGTATAATGTAAACAGAATCAGTCCTGCCATAGAACCCAGTGGAACTCTATAATTAAGCTTAGTGTGTAAAGACTCCCCATTTACATAAACAAATTCAAGTCTATTAGATAGCTATCATTCTATCCACTGCAATGTAGTACCTTTAATATCTCTGGCATACTCTGGTAATCTCTGTCTTAAAATATTAATATTAAATATTTATTAAAATATTAAAATATCTAAAATAAACCAGTGACAGTGGTCTAATCTCTGTGCTTGTCCTGCTAGCCCTTAGGGCACATGATCAGCTAGCTGTTTTACATCTGCTCGTTCAACAATTTTTGAGAAAAATTTAAGTTTGGAGATTCACCTAGAATTAGTTAAGACAGCTGAGTCAAGTGATGGCTTTTTAAGTAATGGTTTAATTATTGCCACCTTAAAAGCCTGTGGTATGTGGCCCATTAATAGAAATAGATTAATGATATTTAAGATTGAAGCATTAATTAATATAACACTTCTTTGAGTGATCTTCTAGGAATGGGGTCTAACAGAGACTCTGATGGTTGAGGAGGAGGAGGTGACTATTGAAGTTAACTCAGAAAGACCAATTAGATAGATATTTTTGATGATATAGAATAAAAGAAAATACTGAACAATGTTTCATCTATGCTCAGACCTTACAGGGACTTGCAGGATTTATAAGTGGATAGCGTTTTTCCTGGAAATGTTAAGTACAAAATAAGTGTAAAATAAGTGCTTAACAATAACCTAAGACGCTTAACCATGTCACTCTTCAGGAGCCTGCATAATATTTGCTGATAATAAAAGTGAAAAATATTTTCTACCTCAAATGTTCCACCTTAGGTTGAGCTTTTTAACCAGCTGCTTTAAGCATTGGTTTTCCACTTTGTAAACACATCAGTATTTTCCATTCACTGTTCTTGTTGCTTTTCCTGTCTTATGGAGTCCAACTAGTGAGTGAAGCTATCAATGCTTGGCTGAGTCATTTGTTTATATTTGGGTCACACATCACCAGCTGCTAGTACCTCCTCCTTTGTAGCCTGGTTGTACTCGAAGATATTTTGAAAGAAGTTTGTTGTTTCCACATTTAATGGGAACAGTTTTCCTGCATATTTTCCAAAGTTCTGTGCTTTGCTTGAGGTTGTTGAAGTTTCTTCCTTTAGGTAATAAATTGCCATAGGAGGCTGACACCTGCCTCTCACTCTCAGAAATGTCTGGGCTTGCCTCAGTGCTACATTCCCTAGGGAAAGTAAATGCACAGTGTTTCTATAGCAACAATATTGTGCAGACACGGTACAAACCTACTCTTAGATATATCTTGTAGCCCTCAGGAGGCGTTTATAATATTTATTTATCTCATTCAAAATTCTCACATCTTAATAAAACTCATAGCACCTTTTTCATTTTTAAAGAACTTGAAGAGGTAGCGGTTTGTGTAAGGTGAAAGGATTGTTAGAACTGACGGGCTCATATTTATTGCACGAGAACATGTCTTGAGTTACTGGCTCTATGATGAGCTGCCGAGTGAGATGGCAGAGAGGCAGTAAGTGCACTAATGACTGTGAATAGTCTGGCCTCTTAAACCATGAATATTGAATGCCTATATAGCACAGTTATACCACTCCGCATACCTGGTTCATGGAGCTGATGATCTCAACTCTTTACTGAGTTGAGATCATCTACAGAGAACACCACATATATTGTCATGAAGAGGATGTGAAGAGGAAGGAATGGTGGAAACTGTGACAATAATTGACTGAGGTCTACAAACAGAGATGAAACACAGAGGAAAATAATTACAGTGACAAACTACTGCTACAACATGGAATAAATGCATAATCCTCATTGTAAGAGTGATTTAAAGGTAAGAAAAAAAAATATAATTTTATAAGAAAACCAACAAAAAAGTAATAATGTGTGCATTCACTAACATTTGTCTTAAAAAAAACCCCCAAAAAACAGGCATGCTTATCAGCCACCACCTGCCTCCTCAGTAAACCTACAGCCCTAGAAAAATAACAACCTATTTCTGTGTTGCAAAATTCAGTGGAGTGGTCATTAGAAGATTAATCTCTGCCATTTTGTTTGTGTGAGAGAAAAAAACACTCGGAACATGGACTAGGTTTTAGTTAATAAATGAAACAGGTATATTGGGCCATCTGGCTACTTTTTCCCATTTGCTTTGAGCTGGAGAGTGGACTTGTCCTGCTCCATTATTCTGTAGCTATCTCAGATCATCATGTCAGGTCAATTTTGACAACAGCTGCAGGAACAATTATTTATTGTTCCCAACATAAAAAAAGATAGAAAATGTTGATTACACATACAGATTTAGTTTGCCAGTAAGAAGTGTAAATTTACTACATTCGATTCCCATTTTTATATGTAATTCCTTCAAGTTTACAAGACAAATCACACAGTTACACTCAATGTCCACTTCTCTTAAGAAAGGACCACCTCAGTTAAAAGAACATCTAATAAAAATAACCAAAGGTTGTGACAGCTCTTCAGTGTGATATTGATTTTACTTTAGCCAGAGCTTTTTCCACTTTTCACCTTCAATGTGTTACATCACATTTTCTGGGCTATGCCGAGGAAGCCTCCATCACTCACCACACTGTGTTTACTTCTAGGCTGGCCTGTCAGTGAAAGGATTTCAAACTACTTCATGCGGATGCTTTTTAAACAAATAGATGCTAAATTTCTGCATTTCTACTGCACTGGCTCTTTTTTATTTAAAGCTTCAATGGTCTTGCACCTGCATATTGAGGTAGATATGCTTTACACTCCCTGAAGATCATTAAGATCCATTTACTAATCACTCGCGATCATCCCGTGGTCAAAGCTTATTTCAAAAGGAGGTCATGTCTCTGCTCCTGTTGCACCAAGATTCTGTAGTGATCTGCCAGAAATGCATCAGCTGTAACTGTTTTTAAATCTTAGCTGACGATTTACCTTTTTGTCAAATTTTTGGATGTATAGCACTTTGCTTTTAAAATGTGTTATTAAATATAATTATAAAATTATTTAAATATAAACTTTACTTACTGCAATCAGACATTATTTACAATATGTTCAATTTTTTGGTAGGCAAGGCAAGGCAAGTTTATTTATATAGCACAATCACAACAGCAAGGTGATTCAGAGTGCTTTACAGAGACATTAAAAAACAAAAACAAATAAAAACAAATAAAAAGCATGACTTAAGATGGAAACAAAAGAAAGGAACAGTAGATAAAATCAGTAGTTAAAATGTAAGTTTTGAAATTTAAGCTTAAAAGTAAAACAGTGCAGATTTGGTGCTTTATTCAAATGCAGCTGAGAACAGGTGAGTCTTCAGCCTGGATTTAAATAAACTGAGTGTTTCAGCTGATCTGAGGCTTTCTGGGAGTTTGTTCCAGATATATGGAGCATAAAAGCTGAATGCAGCTTCTCCACGTCTGGTTCTGACTCTGGGAACTGATAAAAAACAGGATCCAGATGACCTGAAGGATCTGGGAGGTTCATACTGGGTCAGGAGGTCACTGATGTACTTTGGTCCTAAACCATTCAGAGCTTTATAGACCAGCATTTAGTGTTACATAATAC
>VVHJ01063303.1:11365-25159 GCA_015107715.1 Tylochromis polylepis | reverse complement strand
GGGATACGCTACTATCTCACTTTCCACAAATTTGACTCGTGACTTTTTCAGCAACATCCCTGTGAAGTAACCTTCCTCACCACCTGGTCAACACAAGTCAAGAGGAAGATGGAGAATTTTAAGGTTTGGTTCCCCTTCAAAGCAAATCTTTAGTCAAGGCAACCTGATACACACAAGCCTAAATATCATGTGCATACTGTACGTGTACACAGTATGCACATGGTTGTGGTCAGAAGTTTACATACAATCATTGTGTGTGTGAATGTCATGGTAATTTTGGGGCTTTTAATTACTTCTTTGAACTGTCCTTTTTCCAGTGTGGAATGATTGTAAAGCATACATGTGGCGGGGTGTGGTCCCTGGCGCGGCTGCAAGGGAGGAGTGAGGCAGTGAGCTCGCGGGGCGGAGCTCAGCAGGTGCCAGCTGTCAGGGGTTAATGACTTGTGTGTTTTTTCTCTCAAAACAATGAAAAGGAGGAGAGCGGAGTGGAATCGGGGGAGGAAGCACGACAGCGAGTGCGACAGACGCCAGGGGAGCTGGCGTCTGTGTGAGGGGTAAAAACTGTTGAATAAAAGCCTTTGTAACGGCAACAAACCGGTGTGTGCAAGTGTGTGGGTCTCCGCTCGTGACAATACATCTTTAATGACTCGGGGGGGGGAGAAAAGATTTGAAAGTCTGAATTCATTTTAGATTTTCTCTAATCCACACAGTCAAAACTATACATAAAAGGCTCAAATATATAAGTACTCTGACTTAAATGTTTCTCATAAGTGGTGCTGAAGGCTCTAAAATGTCCTAACTGTACGAGTCAACAAAGGCCCAAAATTACCATGAGAGACTCCTTTTACTCCTACACTGCAACCTTCCATGCCATTCCAGTCATTGTTGTAGTTACATTTCTCTGGAGGTGCACGTCAGGTTATGTAGAAGGTTACCGTGTATCCTATTATAGTGCAAGTTATGAAATAGATTTCCTGCAGGAGCATAATCCACATATTAGTACAACAGTCAGGTTTTATAAAAGAAGTGAAAGAAGAACACAGATGTCACTAATATCTACAAATGTCCCTAATGGCTCTCCTTATGCAACACTGAGTGAAACCAAAGCAGTTCAACTGCATGCAGCCATTAATCACCATTTTATCATTCACACTTGTGCTTTGCCCACCTGTATCTAACATACTGTACCTTCAATCATCAGGTAGCTGACAGCCCGTTTCTTCAAGTACTGGACATAAGGGGGAATGAGCTCCTGCAGAAACACCACGTCAGGAGTGTATCTACGTAACAAAACAACAACAAACAAACAATGAAAGTAAAAACAATTACTTTACTTATTGTAACACCTAGTCCTTTTATCAGAACTATCAAATATATGGAACTTTGAGCAAAATGTAAAATTTCCCCCAAATGATGCCTAAAACTGTGCAACAAGTGTAACACATGCTTACAAGACTAAATATGAACACAGGCCTCTGGCACGCTCTGCAGTGTTGTCCGTATCAAGCCCGTCCACATTCCAGGTGATCAGGGACAGTTTACCATCATCTTCTTCTGGGGATTTCCGTGTGGTAGCAGGACTGTCTACAGTCAAATCTATGCTGCAAATGTTTCCACAGACAGTTGACTGTTTGGCTAAAATGCACAGAGTCATGGGTAAACTTCACCATACACAGAACAGACAGCGGACTTACCAGTTTCCGGGAGGGGCATCTTCAACCTTCTGCCTCTTAGCTTTGGGGGTGGTGTCTTTCTCTGGAAGATCCTCAACATCAAACACTCTCTCCATGTCTGCTTCAAAGAATGAGTTCAAGGCTCTCTGAAGGAAAAGAGACAGGAATGTGCTGCTTATTACAAGGCTAAAAAAATAAAAAATATCAGGCCTTGGCTATATATATCCGTGTTCCAGCATCAGTAGCAATGTAAATGTTTTTAGCTACAGGCTCTCATTCAATCAGTAAAATAACCCGCAGCTGTGCTGAGTACAATTAAAAATGCCCATTTGGACTCTCCGGCTACAACACCAGAGTTACACACAGCTGGTAGCTGGTGGAGCTTTGTACCTCCATCTCCCAGTCATTCTCAGCCAGGTAGCACTGAGCCACGGCGCTGTCAGTTCCCGCTATGACTGCAAACTCGTCACAGAGGCGGCTTCTTTTTTCCTCCAAGTTAGAAACTGACGGTGTGTCCGACTCCGAGGTAGAAGCCATCTTTACTAGACACCAGTTTTACACAAGGACATCTGAAATAAAGAATTAAAACCAAACATTAGCCCACCTTTTCTCTCTACAAGTTCTCTAAGGTGTACCTATGAAATACTTCCGGGTGAACTTGCTAAATAGCTTCTAATTTGGATAAATGTAAGACTTAAATAAGACTTTTTAGGGTTGACATCCCATCCCATACGAATAATACTTTGTATTATCAAAAATATTTAATTTTTTAAAAAGACTTGGAAAAAAACGAATAAATTTTTAATTTCACACGCACGCCATGCTGTGTTTACCTTCTTAACTGGCTAGCAAGTTAAAGTTTCACCCGGATGGTTTTACGGCACGCCACAGTTTCCGGCTGTGTCAGATAAACAGAAGTTTGACATTGGCTGCATAAAAAGGTGTTAAACACACACACACCGTGCAGTTCACAATGGCTTCGCTTACTTTAAATTCCTTAAAACATGTAATGAGAGCTATGGTAGATAGCCCAGGGTTCGACAGGGTGCTTAGCAAGGTAAATATGGACAATTTGCGCCAATTAGTTTTTGGTTTTCAGCCTTATTTCTGTGACTGTGAGCGCAGAGAAAAGCCGGATCGTGTCTGTATTGTTGCGCTGACATAAAAACAGCTCTGTGTTTTCTTCAGGTGGACATTTTGTCTGCCAGCCCCGGTAAAGTGGTGTGTGAGATGCGGGTAGAAGAAGAGCACACAAACCGGGGAGGGACGCTGCACGGCGGGCTGACAGCCACACTGGTCGATGTCGTCTCCACCATGGCTATCATGTACAGTGAGAGGGGGGCACCGGGGGTCAGCGTGGATATGAATATAACGTGAGTTATATACTCATATAAACTCTGGCATAAGGCAGATCTGCCTGTGAAAAGTAGCAGGCAGGGTTCAAGTGAAATATGTAAAATGAACCTTCATAGGGTCCTACAACACGGACCCAGCCACCAAGCAGACTTGTGCTCGTGTATGGTTATTGTCATGCATTGTTCTAACTTTAATTTTTTTAAAAAATATTTTGCAGTTTGTGCTGCAGACATGGTTGTAGCATATTTTTTACTTTTATCCGTCACCTGCTGTACATTATACTTGTATAAAAAATATTTTTGTTTTCCTCATAAAGGGGTGAATGTGAACACTTAGTCCAAAAATACTTTACTATCTTTATTCCATTTATCTGTTTGGTGTACTGGTGTAGGCACCAGTACACCAGTTTGTGGAGTGACCAGGGACAGGTCAGGTTGAGCGGTCTGGAGACAAAGTTGGAGAAGCAAGGCTGAGATGGTTTTAACATTTTAACACAAATATAACAGGCTTGTTCCTTTGTTTGGCACATTGTTAAGTTTTTATTTCTCATCGCTGTGTAACTTCAAACATCAAACCAATCTGAACCTAAATTGAAGGAACAATAACGCATACAAGACAATCCTACTGATGTATCCATCAGCGGGGCTTATTGCACACAACAAGAGGAAAAAGCAAAAATATATTACCTGTGTATCATTTATGTGGGCAGCACGGTGGTTAGCACTGTTGCCTTACAGCAAGAAGGTCCTGAGTTCAATTCCACCATCAGGCCGGGGTCTTTCTGTGTGGAGCTTGCATGTTCTCCCCTGTGTTTGCGTGGGTTCACTCCGGGTACTCCGGCTTCTCCGGCTTCCTCCCACAATCCAAAGACATGCAGTTAGTGGGGATAGGTTAATTGGAAACTCTAAATTGCCCATAGGTGTGAATGGTTGTCTGTCTGTATGTGTTAAACTGGCGACCTGTCCAGGGTATACCCTGCCTCTTGCCCTAAGATAGCTGGGATAGGCTCCAGCCACCCTGCGACCCTGAAAATGAGAAGCGGTAGAGAATGGATGGATGGATCATTTATATTGCTATACTCAGGGGGTTAAAGTGAGCGGGGCATACAGAACTGCGTTTTTGATTAATATGCTGTGGTCACTGTATTTCGGCATCTAGCTAGAACTGCAGAAGAGGAGCAAGCATAAAGGAGGTGATGTTTATTTTAAGTGGCAGGTCAATTTCAGATGCACTGTTTGTAAAGGCTTAATAAATATCAGCAAACACAGAAACTGTTTGTGTGTAGTTTGTCGCACAGTGTGTCCTATATATATTCTGTATTATATTCTTTATCCCATGGTGGATCACTACACCTGAACTGAAGAGTCCCATACCTGCTGAATCCCATTTTAATCCTTGACTTCACTCATTTTCCTGCAATGGAGACAGCAGTAAATACAGCTGCTTTTTTTTTTTTTATTATTATTCAATGTTTTTCTCTGCTCGTGTTCTAAATAACATGTTAAAACTGAGTATAGTCATTAGAATTTAAGTTGAGATAAAGTTCTCATTTCTTTAAGTTATTTAATTATATTCATAATGAGGTTCGGGTAGCGTTGTACAAAAAAGCTAGTAGAAATGTCCTTCAAAGAACTACTTCTTATGTTTACATTTGAGTACAGCTCAGAGCCCTCTCACTTTTACTTGAGTAAAGAAGGTTAATACTTCAACTTTTACCACAGTATTTTTAAACACAAGTATCTGTACTGCTAGTTGAGTGATGAATGTGTGTACGTGTTACACCTCTGAGGGATATTAGCTATATTGGACTATAGGAGATTCATGGATGTAGTGAGGGAGGACATGCAGAGGGTTGGTGTGATGCTAGGGATAGGATGAGATGGAGAAAGATGACGACTCCTGAAGGAAGCAGCCAGAATAGGAAGTTTTATACTCAGAAATGAGGATATTTAATACCACTTGTCCACGTGTCCAGCTTCTCTTAGCTCTGTGAGGTCAAAGTCATGAAGAATGATGAGTCATGACCCCACATTTTAGAGAAAAGTACTTAAAAAAATTATATATATATTTTAATTTTTTTCCCCTTGTTGATTAGAATTTTTATTTGCTTTTGTTTCCTTACTAGGCATCTTACTAGTGATGCCTAGTAAGAAAAAGGTCCCAGGCTTGATCCCAGGAGACAAATCCCTTTGGGGTTTCACCGAATGCGTAAATGCACGGAGCAGCTAAAAGTAGCTTTATTCGGTTATTGCCAAGACTAAAAGAATAAATGTTGAAAGTCAGAAATCACATACTCATCTTAGCACTGAAGGTTAAGTTGAACCTCACAGGATTGAACTTAACCTCCTGCAAGCTTTCCCAATCTGTCTGATAATTTCCCCAATAAACTACAAAAGCTGTCACTGTGTCACAGGTACATGAACGCTGCCAAGATGGGAGAAGACGTTCTCATCACTGCTCAGGTTCTGAAGCAGGGACGGAGTCTGGCGTTTGCCACAGTGGACCTCACCAACAAGGTCACAGGGAAGATCATCGCACAAGGAAGACACACCAAACATCTTGGTAGCAGCTGAAGCTTCTCCACTCTGTATCTGTTTGTAGTGTCACAGCAAGAGTGAAAATGGAAACAGCTTCTCTCTGTCTGTAAATAAGTTCGTAATAACAGGAGTCAGTACTTCACAGTGGTGGGTGTCACAACGCTTGTGCTATGTGCTGGTGGTTACTTGTTTGTTTCCTGCTGTTAAATATTTGCCATTAACAGTTAAATTGACATCAGTGGTTGTTGTATGATCGGAGCCCCTCGTGATTGAAAGACTGTATCAATGATTCATGCGCATGCAATAAAAGCAAATGGACAAAGAGTGATGCTTTCAGAATTTGCACTGTATTGGGATATGCTCAGCAGTATTGATTTGAGACCAAAACAGAGAAATAAAAAAAAAAAAAACTCCAGAAGTTACACACCTTATATCCTTTTAAAGTGAACACACTGAATCAACAAGGAGCAAAATTATGTGCTTAATATTCTTTGACAAGCAAGCCTGCAAAACCCAATTTAATTTGATGAGCATGGTGGCAAATCATCTCACTTTTAGTAGGTCAAATAAAAATAAAAGAATCAGCTTTCAGCAACTTTTGTTAGGTATGTTAAACAATAAATGTTGCCATTTCAGTTTCTCACCAACCCACATCCCAAATAAAACAAACATAAAAATATCAGATTTCAGTAGCTCAAATGAATAGTGCTTGAACAGTGAACATGACCCTCAACGTCTAACCAACTTTGTGTACACAACACCTTTCAAGTCACTCAAGGTTTTAGCAAAGGCTTGCCTAGCATGTTTCAGAGGAAAGCAAATGACACCAAACCATCTTTTAAAGTCCAGCAAAATAACTAAGGCGGTTTATAAGAAGCGATACCTACACCATATGATTTGACAGATACTGTTCATCTCGTTATCTCTTTGCTTACACAGGTGTTTAAACACCTCTCCACACCTGTCCTCTGTCAAAAGATTGCGTAAAGTTGTTCTAGACACCTGCGTGACATTACAAGCTTTAACAATCATTTCTTATGACAACAAGGATATAAAACGCGTCCATGTGAGAACCACCATGATGACCTGTGTATTGTTTGTTCCTGTTCTGATGCAACATAAAGAGTTCCTTCAATGACCGGTGCTGTTGACAGTGCAGCTCCAAGAGAACAACCAACCACTCAAAATCAATGTTCGTGCAGGTTCAAATGAACAAAAATAGGTGAGTGAGAAGGAGGGAATGAGGAGGAAGTGAAAAAAAGAGGGGGGGGGGGAAGGTGAGGGATAAATCCAAAAATGGTAGGGAGAAGAGGGGTGGGGGCACACTGGGAGCATGAGGCAGAAAAAAAAAATGAAGGATGGGAACTCAATCAGCTTCAGGTCAGGGAAGGTAGAACGAGTAGAAACAAAAAAGGAGATCCAAGCATAAGTTCACATCTTAAAGGGAAAAAAGGATGGAGATGAGTACATCAATTTGCTTCTGAAGGCTTAGGCAAGAGGAAGGGAGAAAGGCTTTTTTTTTTTTTTCTTTCTCTTTTTCATTCCCCCTCTGTGTGGCTGGGTGGAGCAAGAAGCCTTAATCGGGCATGTAAGGGCGGAGGTGATCCTCGATGTCTCCCACACCCCAGCAGGTCAGCTGGTCCTGGGGCAAGTACAGGCAGAGGCTGCACAACTTGAAAACTGTGGCCTTGGTTTTAGGAGTCTGAAAGAATGTGGACAACATTTGTGATAAAGTGTGTTAACAAGACCATTTCGTGGGGGTTTTTTTCTTCCTCTTTTCAGGAGAATTACATTTTATTTTCAGTGATGCAATGTACCTGTAAGTGCTGTCTATCCATGAAGAGAAATACAGACTGAGTTGGGTTGTTCATGACCATTCCAGCCTTGTCTTTACGACCCAAAGCATGCAAGCACTGCTTCTCGTAGTCTCCATGATGAAATTCAAACTTGGCCTGTAAATAAGACAACAGACTTAAGAACTAAGGACAAAGTTTTGTTATGTAAAGTCTGTTTCCCAGACATAGATTAAGCCCAGTCTCAGACTACAAACTCTCTGTGTTTTGTGTTAGTTGAGGACTGAACTTCATACATGTCTGGGAAACTGGCTGCAAAATTGAATTTGCTGATAACATGCTTTTTTTTTTACTATTTAAGATGGCTATACTGTGGAGGTGAGTTTTTTTTCGTTTTAAATATAGTGTACACAAAGAGGATATTTATAACTTTCTACAGTTCTGACCAAACCTAAGGTGCTAAGGACTGACCTGAACAGGCCTGAAGGGTTCATCATCGGCCCCCTTCCATCTGGAGAACAGCAGACAGACGATCTTCTCAATATCGTTGCGTGGCCAAAGGATAAAATCCATTTCCTGAGTGCAGCCTATCACATCCTGTGAAAACACAAAGACAGCTAACATGACACAAAATGTTTACTTTTTCAGCCCCCTCCCCCTCCCCCTCCCTCAAACGGTGTTGTATCTTACCCTTCGCATTGACTGGTATCGGGGCGCGTGTAGTTGCACAACGTCTTTTTGCAGGAGCTCTATTGAACTCTCGAGAGAGTAGCTGGAATCGCGCACACCTCGTAGGATATTTTCTTCATAGTTGTTGGTCATCACTGGCACAACTTCGGCTACCTCAAAAAGTGCTGACTTCTTCTTCTGTAATGGAGGGGGGGAAAAGGGAGGGGGGTATATTTCAAGGCATTGCTTTGGTTGTACAATGAGGAACAAACACGAGTGGATCTGTAGTGCTGGCAAACCTTTTCTTTGAAAACGAAGGCTATATAAATCTTGAAGTCAAACTGATCAGCCAAAGATTCCCTTTTCTTCCGAAGCTGAGCTCGAAGTCGATTTCGTGTTTGATTTCTGCGTGAAGTTGGGTCCCCCATGTTTGGATTTTGATGGTAGTGTCTTCTCTTCTGCAGTATATTTTGGCTACACTCTCTACTTTGTGTTTGATAAAGGATGGAGCTGGCTACCCTTTGCAGAAACAACGCATCAAAACTCTAGGCTAGATCCTCGGTATACCAACTACTAACTTAAAAGGTCATAAAAATCTGAAACACAACTAAGTCATTTCGATTGTTTTGTTTAAAAAAAAGGGCAGTGTTGAGGAGGGGGGGGGGATGGTCGACAAGCTAAGACTACATCTCCTTTATGCTTGATCAGAAATCCATGTTTTAAGACATGACTTTCAAGGACCGTGAGCTTTGTTTTTCAACCTGCCATGGAGGGATTACAACAGAGATTTAAATTAAAACAGCAACTCAAATGACTCAACTTTTCCCCCTATAGATGGTACTGAAATCAGCAGAAAGCGCTGCTGCAAAAACCCATATCGCTAGTTTTCTGCAATTGAGATTGTGGACTACAGCAAGCAGACAAATATTCTATCGTTTGGGTCATTTCAAAGTCCCTCATCCATGGCTGTCTTTTTTCTTCCGTGCAGACGCTACTATGTGCGTGTTATAGATGGACTGGGGATACAGACGAAGATGGCAGGTAAACACAGATGCCAGGAGATATTGGCACCGGGTAACATCGAAGACTACTGCAAAAGTAACTTGACATTTCCCTGACTTTTTACTGCCACTCATTTGGCCCAGAGCCCGTGTTGTTGCTGCCACTGCCGATAGTCATGATGTGGGCGTATTTTTAGCACACTAGCTAAGGTGAGCTAGCAGGCTAATCTAGGCATTCACTTCCGACACTAACTAGTAGTGAGCCAGCGATATAGCTACATCTTATCATCTGACTGATTGGCTTAATTGAGGCCTATGTGTGATCGCCTAGCTTAGCGTACAGTCATCTTTCCACGCGTTTACATCTCCCCCACCTCCTCAGCTCAATGTGACTGCCAGTGCTGTTTGAGTCTAAGAGACCTGCGGGCTTAACTCGCTAACCGTTTACACCATTTTCGCTAAATATAATGCGCTTCAGTCGTGCCTTGTTACTACTTCATCGACAAAAAAAAACTGAATCAGCCCAGGGGAATCAATTATAGCCGATCAACGACAACGGTTGAATGGCGAAATAATTGTTAGCTAAACAAAAAAAAAAACAAAACAAAAAAAAACCAAAGTCAACCCCCCGCTTCCCACGTCTGAAGTTTCGAGGTGTTAGCAGCGCTTGTTTTCTTTCTCTCCTTTTCTTCAGTCGTCACAACCTCCGGTTCGCCCTGCCGCATGCCATGTCAAGATAAATCGACAATCCAGCTCAAGTCCTCCGTTCTTTCAGTCGACATGTGGAGTTTTCTGTCTCCCGGCGGGCCCATATTTAACGACTTGTCGTCCAACGTTTTTTCCGTTTGGTTTCTTTGTGTGCGTGATTTTTTTTTAGGTAGCTAATAATTGCACATACAAGCTAGACGATCTACAACCTCCCCCAAAATGGCTGCACAGTCAACTACAAAGATATGACGTGCGTTGACATGTGACCGCACGAGGGGAAAAAAAACAACGGTGCAAAACAATAATTCTTTGTGAGCATGCGCCTCACTGGCCACTTGCTCACGTGACGTAGTGGGCGTATTTAAGCCTGTGGCGCGGGAGTATCGGAGAAGAGAGTTGACCGAACGGAAAATTGAGGTTAAGAAGCAGGTAGGGTAAGGTCTGTTAATGGTTTTTATATAAAGTATTTTAAATTTATTTTTTGTCTACAGTTATATCGCGTTAAGTATCTTTCACGTCGGCACTTTCACTGACTTATTGTGGTGTTTTTTTCCTTCTTAAACTCTAGCTGACTTGAGGCCTTCTTACCCTGGCTTATTTTAAACGTGGGGAGACTTATACCTTTTTACTCCTTTTAAAAAAGAGAGAGTTTTTCCAAGTGGCTAGAATCGCTGGTTAATGGTAAGCTAGACATCTAGAGGTTTAATTAGTTTTTTTTAAACACTTTTGTTGTTTAAAAATGAAGCTTTCTTTGTGTACTACTTGTCCTGCTCAGATCTCGAGAAAAAATGAACGTCAGTGGAAAAGTAAAGCACAACCACCAGAAGTCCAATGAGAACATACAGGTAAGTACCAAGGCTTTTAAGTTGTTTCGTTATTTTGTCTTTCAAGTGTAATCATTACCCTAGTAGTGCTCAGATGTCTCCTATGCTACCTTTTGGGGGTGAATGGTATCGTTTTAGAGAACTTCTCATTAAATTTTTTTTTCCAAAAAAACCTCCACGTAAATATAGAAGGCATACACTAAGGCCCAGATTGCCCCTCCTGTTTATTCTTGTCTTTATTCCCTTATATTAACGTGTATAATTCAGCTGTGGCAGTCTCTGCACATGTAGTCTCAAGCAGAACAAAGCCATCTACTGTAACTGGTTTGCTGGCGGTCAGTCCTGAAGGACACTTCAGGGTTGGGCTATGTGGAAAGGCACTTAAATGTGGTATTTAAATGCATCATACTGCTGAGCAGACCAGTGTCTTATTGCTTACGCGTAAACAAAATTAAACTTGTTTTGGTTTCTACTCTGTTCCTTAAGGAAAAGGCCCACTCACAGCTTAAATCGCCCATTATACAAAACATCCCAGCAGTCTTGTGAAGCTGTGGCCAAACATTAACAAATTATGCTTTCTGGCTGCTCTGTAATGATCATGGAAGAGAGACTTTCCCACGGCTGTTAAGAATTTGTGCCCTACCCTGCTTTGCACACCTGTGGGTCTGTTACACATGGCACCAGTGTTATGATGCCTCACTTATGCCCTTTCTCCTGGTGACAGTGTAACTAAAGTAAAGCTTGTGAAGTGATGCTAATCCTTGCTGAATGGAGACTTTGAGAATGAGAACATGGGTCCTGCTACTTTCCCATGTGACTTGATCTTTAGTTTCTAAAGGCTAATTTGGGGGGGGCTAACAAAACAGAAGGTTTTGTTGGCGTGTTGTGATCTAATCAGATATACAGTAACGGTAACTTGTTTTGGATGCCTTTCAGAACTTTTTCACACATTCTCAAAAGACTATGCGACCTGCCAGGCAAACCCTGCAAGCTCGTCAGGTTAACTCTGACCTGGGGAGGTCAGCTCAGGTTTGTAATGTGTTGGTGTAGTTGTCCATGTTGGCTTGCATGAGATTAAAACTTGTAGATGTTGAATCACTCATGAAACTTGCAGCATCTTTCAATCCTAAATTTTGAAAATTTGTCTTTTAGGCAGGAAAGGTCAGTCCAAAGCGGAAGAATTGGACAGCTGAGCAAATCAGAGGTTCAAAGAGAGTCAAGATGGAAGTGAAATGTACTCAAACGGAAGCAGCTGATGGGTTAATAGATTGCATGTCCAAAGAAGCATATGAGCTCATGGTCAAAGGTAGAGAACGCCATACATGGTGCTCTAGATGGTCACATTTTAACTTTATCTCAAACGCTGATCTAAAACCGCTGCTGCTGTTGTAGAAACTCCTCCTTCCACCTACTGGAAAGAGGTAGCAGAAGAGCGACGGAAAGCACTGTACAGTGTTCTACAGGAGAATGAGAAGGTGAGCTAATCACTGAGCGTCAATGTTTAGCGGCAAACTGAGCTGTTCCCACGCTCCCACTGACATGCTTGACCTTTGGCCACTGGCCAGCTGGCACTTGAGTAACTCTGAAGCTCACTGAATTCTCCTCTATATAAAAGGTGCTAATGCTGGCATTTTTCTGCATTCATGGACAATGCTTCGCTATTCCTTTTAACTCTTAAATTGTTTGGCTAAATTGCCTGTATGGTGTATTAACTTCAAGCAGTTTTCTGGTTTAGGCCTCCTTGTGTAGGGGGTTGTCTTAACTTGGTGTGTGGGGTTTTTTTTTGTTTGTTTCAGCTCCACAAAAGCATTGAGGCCAGAGATAAGCAGATAACAAAGCTTCAGAGTGAAAATGAAGAGCTGCAGGAGCTTGCTCAGCACGTGCAGTACATGGCTGACATGATTGAGGTAGGTATTCAAATTTGACTACATGCAAGTTGTGGCCAAACTATTTTCTAGGGCTGTTAACGTGGATTAATCCAGCATCACGATTAACGTGATCAGTTAACTCAACTTTGGAGCGCAGAATGGACAAAATGCATTGACAGAGACATTTCAGGGATTTTGAGTCATTCTGTGCGCCAAATGGGTGGTTTGCATTAATCGTGATGACAGACTAATCCGCGTTAACATTGACAGCCCTACAATTTTCACAATGCTGTCAATGATCAAACATCTGTTAATGTTATGAGCTGTGTACCATCATTACTCTGTGCACAGAGACAAGTGGGCAATTAATTTTAAGCGGGAGAAGATGGATAGTTCAGGTTATTGGTGTAGCTTCCACAGTTCCAGTTTCTTTTTTCCACTGGGGAAAATAAACTGCCCATTCCGTCTTGAGACAAATGCTTGGCTTAATTAAATCTTAACACGGCAAGCATCTGATAAAGTTTTAGAAATCTGACTATATGCTGCAGCATTGCGATCACAATTTCTCACTCTTGGACTGACATTCTGTCTAATCAGTGGGCATAAAGTAGTAACTTGGTTAAATTTGAGCCAAGCCAAAATTCCTTAGTCCAGGTCTGGGTAAAGTCCCTTCACCAGGTGGAGAGTCGCTTGGATAAACTTGACAGCACTGCACAGATGGGTCTGTTGGTAAAGTTAACTTGAGGTGTGCTGTCTTTTTAGAGACTGACAGGGAAATCTCCTGACAATCTGGATGAGCTCAGGGCAATTGCCCTTGATGAAGATGAGGCTGAACAGGAAGACTATGACAACTTGGTAGCTCAGAGTGAAAAAGATCCAGATTGTAGTCAAAGCTCTGCAGAACTCTCAGATGATGAAGAACCAGGACCCTCAGGACTCCAGAACTAATGCTGCATGACTTTCACATTTTGACCCAAGTAAGCTTTGACTGCAATGGATCCTTCATTTGAAGGAGATGAGCTTTAAAGATGTTTATGTACTCTAAATTCAGTGGGGTTGAAATGCCTGAATTGTTTAAAATATTTTTTCCCTAAATGATCATTACTTATGTTTAGGGGTCTTAAAGGAAACGGTCACTGGCTTAGTCTAATGTCAGGGTGTCAACAACCATTAGTCTAAAAGAAGTTTAACTTGGGCAGGTGACACTGAAATGCTTGTCCAACAGTGTGCTGCTTTTGGCACTTGATTTGTCTTGCGGCTTCTGTTGAGCTGAGTGTTTACCAATTTTACTTGAACACCTGTTTTGGTTTTTTGGGTTGTGTGGTGTGGGTTTTTTTTTTTTTTGGGGGGGGGGGGGTTGGTTAA
>VVHJ01063301.1:3201-14055 GCA_015107715.1 Tylochromis polylepis | reverse complement strand
ACCCTAAATACAAACTGTGAGCTATGTCATTTCCAGTTCATAGATAGATAGATAGATAGATAGATAGATAGATAGATAGATAGATAGATAGATAGATAGATAGATAGATAGATAGATAGATAGATAGATAGATAGATAGATAGATAGATAGATAGATTAATTAGAATATATTAGAACTTTCACAAAAAGCAGCAACAACAATTTAGAGATGATTAGCAACTGCAAATACTCCGAACCAGTCTTCATTGCTTAAAACATTCAGAGCTGGCTGATGATCACAGCACCCATTATACACATGAGCTCCCCTCTTTACATTTCCTAACAGCATATTAACTATGACATCTGACAGGCTGTAGAAGCTTTCTGAGCAGTCACAGTAAGTTAAATTGAAAAAGCTGGACTCAGCAACAATCCACAAATATGCTAAAATAACTGACATTTTCTTTATTCAGGGTATTGTATAGATCCATTGCTGCAATTATGGTAAGATGGAGACAAGAAAGATTGTCATCAGCCCCGACCTCTGCCTTCTCTGCAGGTAAAGGTCTGGTGACTTTGTGGTTCACCACAAGCCAATTTATTTACAGCCCTCCACTTGTGGCTGTGTAAATATTCTTCATGAGAGAGGAGGCTGTCACCAAAGCAACACACTTCATCAAAAACAACCCTTTCTTGTCAGGGGCTAATGTGAAGGTGTATATCACGCCATGCGCCCGCCCTCTGAGTAGTGAGATGCAGGGATTGTTACGAGTAATGGGACTCCCAGGGGGACTCTACACCTTCATCAAGTTTAAGTCTTCAGTTAGAAGGTGACACATAGTCTTGGCTGACAATAACCACAGGAAGCAGTGGGATTGTTATGATACAATAAGCTACAACAGGAATCGCTGTTTATCAGGGTAGATTTAAGGATTCTTGCCACTTATTACATCATACAGATTCCTCATGCCAGCAGGCCCCCAAAGGCAGGTCATACTGTGTGTCTAGAAATTAAATTTCTTACCAGTTATGGAATGACGCATCTGCCTCACTCTAACAGTAGTCATAACTGTAATGGTGAATAATGGAAATAATCATCTATATTTTTCCGTGTTGTCTGCAACTAGCCTGAAGTTTTCAGTGTGACCTCCTTAAGGAGCAGTTATTGGATTAGGCTGTCATGCCAACGGACTGATGCGTGATCAAACACTTTATTCTCCTCAGCAGTCTTTATTACACACAATCCTTGAGGGAGGATGTGACTCATAAAGAGCTGTTATGAATCACTTACAGATGGATGCTTAGCCTGCAGTTAGAAATGGACAATGCAATATGAGATGGAAGCATCTAATTTGAATCATTGTGTGACTATTGTGCTATTATCAGTTCACTTTCATCAGGTTGTGAACCATTAGCATGGTTTCCATGCCTATTTTCCTTCTATAGTCTCTAAATGGAGGCCTGGATGAGGCCTGTGGTCTATTTAGAGGGACCCCCTGGGGGCTAATGAGCTCACCACTCAAGGATGCATAATTTAACCATAAGCCTCATTCCATGGTTCTCCGTGCTACAATAACTGAAATATTCATACGTTGTTTAAGCTGATACATTTGTAGATCAATTTACATCATGAAGAGGTCAAAGTAATTTGACAAATGCAACAATTTGAGAACATAAATAATGTTTTACATTATGAAGTCTTCTGTGGTGGTAATTCACACTTAATAAAATTCATTCTTGGCTCAAGCTGCTGTACACACACGGAAAATACCGTAATTGGGTAACTGCTAAATTTGACATATATAGACTTCATATGTCCAGAATGACTAATTTAAATTTTTCACCTAAACATTATCTAAATAAAAAGGAGTCTTCTCCTGAAGCTTTGCTAAAGCTAAAGCTTTGCTTTGGTGTTTTGGAGGGAAAGTAAATGCGCCGTCGTCTGTTTTGTTTCTTGCTTTAAAAACTTAAATAAATAAAGACAGAAAAACCAGAGGGAAAGAGTGTGGAGCCTTCATACATTTGTATAAGACTTCTTGTGGGTAAGATGGATATTGAGCGACAGCAAAGGCAAACATAATGCTCTGACCAGCTAACAATAACAGCTATCAAGTTATATGATAATCGATTTGATAATATTGCAAATGTGATCTAAGTTTAAAATTTTTAATTTTTTTCTCCTGTGTAAATTAACTGACTACAACAAACTTGGATCAGTGTCCTGTTGTAAGTAGAGGTATCAGCGATAACAGTTAAGCCGTGGATACAACTGGCTTGCTGACTTGCTGAAACATCTCTATTGTATTGTATTTGCTGATGATCAGGAACAGATATATGCTTACTCCTGTGAAAAGCAGTAATCAGTCTTGACTTCACTCTGAGTATCATTGCCAAGGCTTTATGCTATAAGTGAGTATTAAAACTGTTCTTCTTTTTTTTTTTTGTTGCTTTTTTTAATGAATAGAAAAACTTTTTTTAAATAGCTAAAGTGCCCTTAAATGCAAAGGCACATCAGGCAGTGATGTGCCAGCAAAGTGATCTTCGAAGACAACAGCTGTCAAAGGCTGACACTACACAGGCTTCAGAATCTGTCACAAAATTTATCAGAGGTACAAAGACAGTGCGCTCTTAACACTAACTTGAAACTTCAGTTTATGGATGCACTCTTTGGAATCTACTGAACCTACTGCTTTGCATTATGCCTTCACTTCCTTGATGATTTCAATGGGAGTGTCAATAATATAACCCTGACTGACTTTGACTGAAACATTTATCAAATTAAAATTTTGGGCCAGCATCTTATATGTTTCTCAGTTTAAATTTGATGTAGAGTTAAAACCTATGAGGCACTGTTGTGAGATTGTAGCGATTTCACATCCAGGGATCCTTTAAGGAGACAACAGTGAAAATAGTGTACTATTAAAACATAGATACAAACCACAGGTTATCAGGGTTGTCTTTTGGTCTTATAAGAGTCAGATAATTCTGTAGTAGCTACTGCTATATTATTTGGACTACTACACACTTACTTTTAACTCAGAGTATTCTCCTGAATTTAAGTATACCTAGTGGGGGACTACAGCTGCCATCTGGTCTTGGAGCCACAGTAGAAGGCATACTTTCAAAAGAAAATACTGAGTGTGTTGAGTCCTGCTTTACTACTTTGCTATGAGACTATGACACATTTTACTAATTTCACCACCTGTTGCCATAGCACCTTATCTTCCCAATAGCTCTTTAAAGCCATCACAAATATATATATAATTTTTTTTTAAACACTAAAAATAAAACTATAAAAAAACTAAAAAAAAAACTTTAGTGCTGCAGTAGTTAGCCAGTAGTATTTATAAATGTAGCTTTATGTTGATAACTCTGATGCAAACATTGCAAACATGTTGCTAGTGGCTTACCATACATAATATTAGAATATATGCCGTAATTTTTAAATTAAGATAATATTTTGGTTTAACATACGGTAACTGAATACAGTAAACATAAAATAATTTAAATGTAAGCATAAATTATACCTGTAAGATAGCTGTAAAGATTCGATATGAAAACATAAAAACATCATATAAAAGTCATTTGAATTCAGCAAATTAAAATTAGAAAACTAATGCTGAATAAACGTAACATTGCATATGCATGCAATTGGCGTTCATATTTTTTTCATGTTAATCAAATTGATTTTTTTTTCAGTGCAGGGTAATCTGTTAAGCAATTACACTGGCAGCTGACGTCAAACAGTATCTTAAGTGAGCTGTGCATGAGTTGACACTCACATAAAACTAAAAACATTAATTTGCACCTAAGGTGATGATGATGTTTTTGTAATCACTCATACATTTCAGAGTTAGCAATCAGAGGTTATGCTTGATCAGCCTCTATTTCCTCATTGTTCCATACTAACACATAATGTTTTATCTTTTCTGTTCATTAATGAATACCAGAAGTTTCAGGGGGTTTGTTGTTTTTGTGTTTGAGTGTCTGAGTGTGTGCGCGCGTGTGTGTGTGTGTGTGTGTGTGTGTGTGTGTGTGTGTGTGTGTGTGTGTGTGTGTGTGTGTGTAACAAGCATTTTCACACACAGTGATTGTTGCTGGTTTGTGTTTGAGTTGCCTGTGCATCTGTTGTGTGATTGTGTCTTTAAAAATTGTGGCCTGTAATACAGCAGACACACACGCCGCTGCCTCCCCTCCTGATCCCACCTGGCAGAGCTGTCAGAGGTATGGCTCTGTGCCTTGGCAGGCGACACACCAGCTCCCTGGCACATCCTCTGGTTGTGGGACTGAGGGAAGAGATTGTGCCAAGTGGGGCTGCTCCGATCATTGTGGTTGTCCATTCTTTGAATCTTAGGATGCCCGCTGGTTGATTTTCCCACCTGTTCAAAAGGAGCCTAAAGTGCACCTCCAAGGGCCTCCATATGTAACCCAGATTTCCTCCATTCACTCACCACAATGTGACAGGTAAGTCTTTATTCATACTGCAATTGTGGCATCACGGGAAACACATAGGTACAATGAGGGATTAAAGTGCAATTTGGTAGGTAGGGGAACACTAAGATTGTATGCAGCGGTGCATGGAGAAAAGAATGACTTAGAAATGAGAACGCTCCATTAGATTTTTCTTTGTGTGCAGACTGTGATCAGCTGACCTGTGCCTGTAGTCCAATATTCACTGCTTTTTGTGAATCAAAATCATGATCATAAATATATACTGGAGTGGTTCTTATGTAGCGCTTTTCTACTTGAGCACTCAAAGTGCTTTACACAATATGGCTCATTCACACAACCATTTTTTCTGCATCTAAGTGCTTTCTATCTGTCTGCTACCCTTGATGTAACCTTAACATTGACCATGAACGGCCTGCTCTGCACCAGTGCAACCCAGTGAATCCCTGTATTTCACATGCCGAGCAGTGCCTGCCTTTGAAAATAATCTCTCATCTTCCTCTCCTTCCCTCTCTTTCTTCCATCTCTGATAGTGTTGCATATTACAAAAAAAAAATCTCTCCCTGGGAAATAGAGAAGCTGCATCTTTAGCTCACAGACATATTTTCTGAAAATCTGCACAGAAACTGCCCGTTTGTGTGTTTGCTGATATTTTGAGCTGCACGATAAGTTGCATTTGAAATGACCTGTCACTTAAAAACATGTTACCTACCTTCTGTGGCGCTAGCTAGAAGTACTGGTGAAGTACTGCAACCAATTTTATTTAGATCTACATCTGCACCCTGAATGCATCACAGGGATGAGAAGAAAAAATGGTGCATACAGACGGTAGAAAGTCTTTGTTATTTCCTTATTACTGAGCAAGTATCTCCATGCTGTCGCAGGAAGCAACTTCAGGCTGTGGAAGACAAACAAATGAACTCATTCAGTAGTAACACGCATTAACCTGCCTATCAGATTGAATTACTCATTAACTGAGGGTGCCAAAACACAGTTCTGGATATTTCTGCCCCATTCTAACCGCTAGGTAAAATGACATTTTCTACCCAAATTAATTTTTTTAAATGTAATCATTTAATCATTTTATCTGTAAGCTCTATAAAAACAATGGGTATTCACAAGGGTGCTGTGCAGCACAAATCAAAAGTATATCAAAACAATCACCTTGACACGAGGACCTCAGGATTTTTTCATGTCCTGATGGGATGCAGCAGGCTGTTCCATTGTTTAGAAGAAGCTACTGCACATGGTTGATCTCTTCCGTGCTTTAATCTGGACCTCGGGACAATCAGGAGCATCTGCTCAGCAGATCTCAGTGATTGTGCAGGAATGTGCAGGGCCAAAAGTTCAGAAGTAACTTTGAAAGTGAACTTTTGCAATTTGTTGCACCACAAAAATATAAATCAGGTTACGATACATTTGTTCTCACATTTGTGTTTAACAGCAGTAGGATGCATTACAACAGGTCGTATATGTTATTAATGTCTGTGATGTACTGTTTACATAAAAAGCACAATAGATGGTAATGATATTAAACCTTTTAACTCTTAATGTTTGTTTAAATTTAGTAGAAATGTACATATGTCCTTCATCTACCATCACTTGTGATTTTGCTTGAATAGCCCTGATTTTCTAGTTTCCTCTCAAATATTGACTATCTTGCAGTTTTTAAGCAGCTCACCAGAAATTTTGGCACAGATTATTCTGTCACTTTTGAGCTCTGTTTGCTTTCTCGTGTTGCTTGGAAAGCTCACGCTCCCAAAAGGCAGCCACTACACGTCTTTTATAGCTCACAAATGCTCTTAGTTGGTGTCAAACTGAATATGATTCACCTTTGTTAGAGTGCTTGCCACTGTGATTAAATTACATCAAAAGTGTTTTTTTTCCACAAAGCGCACCTGATTATTTTCACAGAGAACATACAGGACCCCTATCACACGGAGGCTTGATGGAATTTGCATCTTAATGAGGAAAAAATGGATTTTGAAGTAAACTGTAAATGCACATACATTGTTGTCATTCCCCCAACAAACTCAAAACAGGCCAATATGCACAGTACTAAAACCGAACCTGGCTCACCTAAATGGAATAAAGCCATAACTCAGATTGGCAATTACACCCGAGCTGTTCCTGCTGTAATATGTCAAAATGTCTGCTTTGAAAAGGATCCATGTGCATAAGAGCCAGGCTTGTGATCAGCAGCCAGGTGTAAAGGCAACCTGTTGCCCACTGTAGCCGTATTAGAAAGATTAAAAACAATTACAACTCAAGCTTATTGTTTGAGTTGGTAGAAAGGATTCCTCAAAAGCTTCTTCTTAGCATTTTGCAAATGACTGATTTATATGTAATCATGTCTGAAACTCAGTTTAAAAAAACTGATTTATGAATAAGCTGTGAAACTTAAAGTAAGAGCACATCCTTATCAACAGAAGCTGACTGTGAAAATAAATGATTCCTGTCCAAAGCACAGTCTGCCTTGAACTCAGACACTCATTTGCTACCCCTGCTTAACTACTTTGATTTGACCACAGTCCTGACATAACTGAGATAACTTAAACATTTATAGGAATAATTACAGAAATATAATTATTCCAATAAGGATTACTTCTTAATACCTGCATGCTACGGTAATACTGGGCTCCAAGAAATTTACAAGTAACAATTTGCCAGTGACAATCTGTTTAGTACTTTATGACTTTATTGAATTATGGGCTTTCTTAAAATCACAATGAGTGAACCATAGTGTTTCTCACCACAGAGTGATTTTCAAAGAAGACTTACATTACCTCAGGATTACAAATGTAGTCACGTAGCTAGTTTGGGTGATTTTGAAACTATGAAATGAGCAAAAACTGTGCTGTCCACCCACATTTTAATGATACAGCACATCAGTGGTTTTCAGTTCAGATTCAGCACCATCATACATTTTGGAACAGAAGTCCACGACGTTGTAAAAGATCAGAGTGGCATGCTGAAATATTCTCTTTGTGCTTCACAGTAATGTTTGAACTGAACAAGGATTTTCTCTCTATTGGCAACTTATGTTTATGACTCTCAATGAGAGTCACTTTAATAACTGAGCGCTTCCAGAGTATGAATTAGCAAAACTAATCTTAAAAATACATATGGTCTCGATAGCAGCTCTGCTTCAGCTTGTGGAATGAATTTTGCAGTCAGAAAAAGGATCTTTTGTTTTGATCGCACTAATGCGGAACAGAAGGAATATCAGTGTTCCTAAAAGACCTCAATATGTCGGAGAAATGCATTTTTCCAGCGACTGACTGCAGCATCTGAGCTTTGATAAGCCGAGTTCACTGTCTTGGGGTTATGAATGACTTAATTGGCAGAGACGCCGCAAGTGTCAAATGAAATGTCAGCAGTGAAAGAGAGGCTACTGAACAAACTCCCCAGTGTGGTGACAATGTCAAGAGGGGGTTTCTATAAGGCGCTCAGAGTGCAGAGAACAGTCTGGGTTTATTTCCTGTCATCACAGACACATAATTACTTTTGGAAGAAGAACAAGGAGTAGCTCATTGGTGGGAGAATATTGGGTTTTTGCTCTTACTTGAGTACAAGCAGCAATAACATAAAGTAATACGATCTAGGCTACATGTACTGGCAAAAATTAATTATTACACTATATATATTTAGAAGAAAATGGAACTTCAAACATCTTCACTTCTATGACAACTGGGAAAATGCACCTGCTGCATGATTTTACTGATACCCCAGGAATTACTACTAGATGCACTTTCTGCTGAGATGGATTTGGAAACTGAAATTGAACCAAATTATTGTCACTATTCTCACATTATCCCTGATTCAGGGGGAAAGAGCCTACTCCAATATACCCAGTAAGGAGCAGGATACAACATGACACACTTAAACAACAACCATTCACACCGCCATCTACACTTCAGGCAGTTTAAGACTAATCAGTTAGCCTGTTGAAGGACTTGTTGGACCTTCTTGGCTGCATGTGTTGAACGAACATGAAACCCCTGGGAGAAGCTCATTAAGACTCAGGGTTAAGCATGCATAAGAGTGCTGTTGTACAGCTAGTCTGTGTAATATATTACAAAGGGCAGAGTTGCATGATACGGACGTACCTGCAAATTGGACCAAAGTTCATGTAAGGTTGTAATGTCTTACATTCCTCCCCCATGTTTGCGTTTTACTGCCGCGCCCTCTGTTTTGAGAGCTTATTGTTACTAGATGGCCTTGGTTCAACTGTGGTTTATAAAATCACAGTAAAACACACACACAAAAAAGACAACCAGCTGTTCTTTTTCTTTAGTTTTTATTTCCCTGAGTAAAGTCCAACTTTTTTTTCCATATCTGATAATGCACGCCTTCACAAGATCCTACCCTGGAGTCACTTAGTACACATTATTCATCTGTATTTAGAAGGCTGATATTGCTTCATGTAGTATTCCTGTGACATCCAAACATACATAGTGACTTAATATTCTCTTAACACAGCTTCAAGTGTGAATATATTCCTGTCATATTTCACCTTCAAAGCCAGCAACCGCTCCATCTCCTGGGAACGTTTGTCACACCGTGGTGCACAAGCTCCTCGATTTATGCAGCAGCTGGTGCAGTAAATGTGCTGTAATTGCACAGTCACACATGGATTGGGGTGCGTTCATAGTATCACACCAGATCTATTCATCTGCAGCCCATGTGATAATGATGCTTGCCTTCGCGCCACACCACCTCCCTCTCAGCCCTTCTGGGTGTTATTTAAGGCTTTTGTTTTTATGTCCGTTCGGTGCCCGTACGTGAGTACGCGTCCCGCTGTTCATCACTGGTTGATTGGAGGAAACACTTTTGTGTTATGATCTGATTGGGCATCAGCAACGATCGCTGCTGTATTGACCTGTGCTGGGAGGTGTTACTGGAGCAGATTTGGAGGTGCTATCCTGTTAACAAGGAGCCTGCTGAGACAAGCTGCGAGTAACACTGCTCGGAGATGTGTGATTTCATGCAAGGCCTGTCTATGTTAGACAGTTGGTGATCTGCCTACCACTTTCTTCTTTATTGGTACTGAGGATGACACAATAGGAAAATAGAGTGTTTAGCTGAAAAAAATGCAATGTGGATGTTCTTTTTGTTTTCACTTTTTTAGCCAGTGGATTGACAAATCGTCTGATTAAATTTGGATTTTTTTTTTTTTTTTTTGTCTTGGGGTGGAAATAATAACAGATTTTCAAGCTTTACTTGCATCTTAATATTGTCATTGCAGGAGAAAGCCATGTGTTTTTTATTGATCAACATTCTGCATATGATTTCACCCTTTTATTGCCATTATCTTCAACTTGTATGTAACCAGAGACATAAGACAATATAAGAGAACACATAACACAAAGATGTGCTTGCCCTGCACTCACAGAGCCAGAAAAGACATTAATCATGTGAGCCAGTTATGTTGTTGCACTGATGAATGCACACAGTAGACATTTCATTTGTGTGGTGGCAGGCATAGCAACTTGTTATCATAGTAAAGATGTATTAAAGATTTTGTTAAGGCTTTGCTTTTTCGTTGCTGGATGTATTCATAGTGTGAAACATGATAGCATTTATTCAGAGCTCTGGTTGGATGAGCCAGAGACACTGATTATGTTGGTGCTCGATTTTGCAAGTATAACTTGAGGGAGAAAAAGCTTTTTAAACTTTTATCTGGGCAAGTCTGCAAATCTATTTATGCATTTGTACGCGACTCTATGCAGAGGCGGTTTTAGAGTCTTTTGAGGTCCCCTGGCACAAATTCACAGGGGACCCCTCCAAGTTGGACTCCCAACCATGTGTGATTGATTCTGTCTGTGCATGGCCAGCATTACTGATCTGCTAGCTAAATTAATTACTGTTAAACATCAAAGTGAGGCTAAACTAGCAGCACAGCATTATTTAGCGTTTTATTTAATCGTTATTATCTGCTCCATTCACCACCAGTCATGAGTTATTCTCCTCTTCCTTTCTTTTTTTTTCTTTTGCACTACCAGAATGAAAAAGTCCTCGTCATTTTTGCAGAGTGCCTTTCAGGTTTGTTCACACAGAATCGTGCACACCACTTGCAGCAGGAGTTAAGCAGAATTGGGCGGGGCAGGCTTTGGGAGGCCAGATCTCTCCTATTGTCACTGCAAACTTTGCACATTAAAAAAAAAAAGAAGTGCTGTTGTTTTAAGTTTATGGTAAATGGCCTGTATTTTGCTTTACTTAGTCCCTAAGGACCCCAAAGCACTTTACACATTCAGTCATCCACCCATTCACACACTGGTGATGGCAAGCTACATTATAGCCACAGCCACCCTGGGGTGCACTGACAGACACTGGCACCACTGGGCCCTCTGACCACCACCAGTAGGCAACGGGTGAAGTGTCTTGCCCAAGGACACAACGACCAAGACTGTCCGAGCTGGGGCT
>VVHJ01063300.1:7356-19283 GCA_015107715.1 Tylochromis polylepis | reverse complement strand
TAAGAAGTTAACTGACAGTATTTAGGTCTGTGCAATAGAAAGCAATACATTTGAGAATTGTGGAAACTGTTTATGATGTAAACAAACTACCTGCTAGATCAACACTGAACAGGCCATTTGCAAACAACTGCACTTTTATGTCTTGCTCAGAGTGCGGCTCTAGTGAGGATGACTGTCATCTCATTCCAGGGTGTTGAATACTGTTATTCTGTTCTGGGAGATCAGTCATCAGTTTCAATCACTGACAAGTTTTCTTGTCATTGGCTGCTTGGTTGGGTTTAAGTTCAGGGAGAGATGATTTTAGTTAAAATACACCACATCATTAACTTTTTATATGTGAGGACTCTAGAATCCCAGAGATTCCACTCACACACCATCCTTTTTCCTTCTCGTCTTTGTGATGGTGGTTCAGATGTAACGGTGTGTTCGAGGCACTTCAACATCTAGCTTGTGCCACAGAAAAGTGAGAATATTCCGTGTAACTTTTTTTTGAAATGGGAGGCAAGTTCAATGTTTCAAATAGGTCAATATAAATGGCACAAAGGAACAACATTTCTTTGCTAGTTAAGGATAGAGCAGCTGTACATCCCTAAAAAAAGAAGAAAAGATATTAATGTGTGGGAATTCTACTCTCTGAGATGTATAACGATGTAAAAAGAGGAAGATGAGAGATTATTTTCCAAGGTAAAAGATGCTCATCAGGCGCCATCAGATAAACTAGAAAATTAAAGTGTACACGTAATGTTCAGATTCATTTTATAGATTTTATATCAGATATTGGATCTGTGCATGACTGCTTACTGAAGTGTCGTGCGGCGGTGTGAAGAGGGAAGGAGACTGGACCCAAAATGCAGACTCATCAGGCGGAACTGAACTCAAAAGCACGGCTTTATTACTGGATGGAATGAATACAAAACTAAAGTGGGAAAAACTAGGGACTAAACACAGAGATCATAATGAATAAACAAGACTCCAAAACAGTAAACACAAAACACTGGGTCAACGACCCAGGGACCCTGACGTGACGTCATCTAAGTGTTAATATTCTATATTAAAAAAATTATAAAATGTTTTTGAAAGCAACTTTGAAAGCAAATTAAACAGCATGTTATTCAAAGGTTGCAGTGTTGTTTACAGTGATCAACTACAGTGGTGTGAAAAAGTGCCCCCCCCCCTTCCTGATTTCCTATTTTTTTGTATGTTTGTGACACTTAAATGTTTCAGATCATCAAACAAATTTAAATATTCGACAGAGATAACACAACTAAACACAAAATGCAGATTTTAAATGAAGGTGTTTATTATTAATGTGGTGGATCACATCTTTGGAAAGCTGAGTTCAATTTCTGTAGCCACATCCCCGACTGATTACTGCCGCACCTGTTCTCAATCGACAAGTCAGTTAAATGGGACCTGCCTGACAAAGTAGAGTAGACCAAAAGATCCTCAAAAGCCAGACATCATGCCGTCATCCAAGGAAATTCAGGTACAAATGAGAAACAAAGTAAATGAGATCGCTCAGTCTGGAAAAGGTTATAAAGCCATTTCTAAAGCTGTGGGACTCCAGCGAACCACAGTGAGAGACATTATCCACAAATGGAGAAAACATGAAACAGTGTGGCCAGGAGTGGCCGGCCGACCAAAATTACTCCAAGAGCCCAGCCACGACTCATCGAAGAGGTCACAAAAGACCCCAGAGCAACAGCCAAAGAACTGCAAACCTCACTTGTCTCAGTTAAGGTCAGTGTTCATGACTCCACCATAAGAAAGAGACTGGGCTAAAATGGCCTGCATGGCAGAGTTCCAAGGTGAAAGCCGCTGCTGAGCAAAAGGAACATGAAGGCTCATCTCAGTTTTGCCAGAAAACATCCTGATGGTCCCCAAGACTTTTAGGAAAATACTCTGTGGACTGACAAAACAAAAGTTGAACTTTTTGAAAGGTCAGTGTGCCAGATGTAATGTGGCACAAAACTGTCACAGCATTTCAGAAAAGAAACATCATACCAACAGTAAAACATGGTTGTGGTAGTGTGATGGTCCAGGACTGTTTTGCTGCCTCGAGACCTGGATGACTTGCTGGGGTAAATGGAACCATGAATTCTGCTGTCTACTAAAACATCCTGAAGGAGATCATCCAGCCATCTGTTTGTGACCTCAAGCTGAAGCGCTCTCCGGTTCTGCAGCAGGACAATGATCCAAAACACACCAGCAAGTCCACCTCTGAATGACTTAAGGAAAGCAAAATGAAAACTTTGGAGTGGCCTAGTTAAAGTCCTGACCTGAATCAGATTGAGATGCTGGGGCATGACCTTAAAAAGGTGGTTCATGCTCAAAAACCCTCAAATTTTGCACAAATGAGTGGACCAAAATTCCTCCACTGCGCTGTAAAAGACTCATTGCCATTGTCATTAAAACACTGGAAGGGTGTAAACTTTTTCACACCACTGTATGTCAGACTGTGCAGACTGTTATACCCTGGGTCACTGCTAGCTTAGGTCCTAGGTAGCAGTCGAAACCTTATAAAAGAGAGACATGGCACTCATTCCAAACAGAAATGTATGAGAGTTTTAGATAAAATGATAGTGGGGGAAGTATAACTACCGGGGGGAGAAACTTTTAAAATCATATTTGTGTGCAAAGCTAGTAAACTTTTAGGCCATCTGCATCACATTTGGCAGAATATTCTGTACATAAAGTTTTTACGTCCTGTTGGTCTTTGAAATGAAAGACAATTTATATAATGCTTGAAAATAACTGTAACTACAAATGCTCAGATTCTTTTCAATATGGCTGCTAAGTCACAGGATCTCCTTCTAGAGGATGTCATTAGTTTTAGTTTAAGATGATTGTGTTGTTTAGCAACAACTGCCAAATTTCAGCTTTATACTGATGCGGAGTCAAAAAGAAACCATAAATTACAAATGCAGAATGTAGCTTGCCCCCGGTGCCCTGCTACACCTGAAAAGCCAAATCCCGCTTTAAACCCTGGTCACACCTGCTGACGATGAGGTCAATCAAGTGCATTTGATTAGCAGCATCTGGCTGCTACTTTCTGTATTTTTGATTTCATTTCTGAGGTTGTGTTTACCTCATTTTAAACCTTCTAAGGACCAGGCTATTTTTTATCAACTCCTGATAGGTAAAACCTTGTAACTGAAAGAGAGAAAACTTCCTTTTTATCATAACTATTAAAGAAGGTAGGTTACACTAGTATAAAAAGATCTGCTTTTGGAATCCAAGAAGAGATGAAGAACTGATGGGAATAAATACCAAAACAAAACAAACCCAAATTAGCAAGAAGATTATTATAATCCAGTAAACAACAGACTACTGTCAGCCTGAATATGCAACGAGTGTGCTGTAGCAGAGCCCCTGAGAGCAATGCAAAATTACTCAGATAAACGTTCAGTGAGATACAAACAGTATGCAAATGAGAATTTGTTACATCCAGTCACATTCAGTTGATGCTTTGATATAGCGTCATCCTCAGGTCCATATTTCTGCTTTCTTCAATACTTCTGAGATGTTTGCAAACAAACATTAAACATGATGCTTTGCCGTAAAAGTAACTCCACGACAGTATAGATGTAAAACAGTTTGTCGGTATGTTGGTTATTTGACTGCAGGAGGATTGAAAACTCTCTGAGTTAAGCCATCATAGGTGGTACCGTGCTCTAAACCTGTATTTTGGAGAAAGCCAAAATACAGACTTTTTATTTGAACTTTAAATTTCACCTTAACAGAATCAGCTAAATTTGATTAGGTATACCTTGTGGGTCTTATTTATTTTCCATATAATCTCATATTTTTTTGTTCATTTCAGTAAACATACCTAAACCTTTCATACTGGCGTTGACGTTATTGCAGCTCTGATCGTACTGACCTGGGCAGAAAGCTGTCAAGCATTTGTAATTATTTGTATGGTCTACATAATTCTTTATGTTGCAACCCCCCCCTTTTTTTTTTGCAGTCTTTGTACATGATTATTGAAAAAGAAAAAAGTGTTGTGCACATTTATGCCCTATGATCGTAACCATGACTGTAAAGAAAAACAAGCACCAACCAGCTAGCAAACAGTGGACAGTTTGTAAGTTATTGTTTCTTTCTTTTCCTCTCTGTATTTATTTTCATGTGTTTATGTTAAAGCCCACCACCATAAACCTGCGGAGGCATTCGCTTTTTGGGTGATTCCTTTACTTCCATCTGTCAGTAACAAAAAGTAAATGCAGCTGCAGTCTGTTGCCAACATGAAACTCCGAATGACCTCAATGTGTCTCTGTTAAGCACACACTGAGACTCTGTAGCTCACTGGTATTGCGTGTGCACTCCATCTAGAAGGGGCATAACTCTCCGCCACTCTGAAATTATGTTGCTTACTTTGGAGTGAGTATGAAAGGACAGTTGGCTCTGTAAGCATGCCTTCCTGTCTGCTCTATTTATGCTGCAGTGGTAGATTGTAGATCTAGAAACATTTTTGAGATTTATATCCTGGGTTTTCTGTTTCAGTGAGCTGTAATTTTGTGATTTCAAGAATCTGTCAGGAACTGGGCTGTCGTTTGATCCATGCATATTTTTATTCAACGTCCAGTTAATTTTTTTATTTTCTTTCCATGAGGCTCCTTGCTTCTGCCTCATTTCCTTTTCCTCCTTCCGGCTCCTCTTTCTCTCCCCTCTCTCCAATCTCCTTGTGACAGATGAGTGTGGTCAGAGGTCATGTGTTTGTAATTAGGTGAGGCTTGCCTCGGCACTCGGTCCTGTTTCCTGTTTCTAATCTACGGGGGGGAACAGACTGCAGTTCAATCAGCCCTGAAAACAGCTGTTAGCCTCAGGCTCAGCCTTCAAATGCCACAACTTAAATAAAACTGTCTTTAACCTGTCTTCACAGTCTCATAACATTTATCATAGCCTTCCCCTCCATCACATCAGCTACACACACTGATTTCCTTTTGCTTTGCCTGTTACATAACTGCAGAACTACTAAGACACAGGAATGCTGAAGGTTTCAGAATTGATACACCGAGTACTGATAACAAGCCCCATTTTTTATGTCCTTTGCTTTTTTTAGATTAACTATTTCCAACATCTTTGGGCCTGGTTCCAACTTGCTTTGCTTTGCAGGTGGTTCTTGTTATCCTGGTTAAGTCTTTGTGGATTTTTCCAGCCTTCAGTGGTTTATTTTTTGTAAGTCTGTCAGTATAAAAAAAGTTTAGTCTAGGGAACCAACATCAGCCATGACAGAAGCAGTTCGTCAGTGGATCTAAGTTATATGGGGATTTTTTTTCCTTTTTGATAATTATTTGAGAGCAAACAAATAAAAATTGATGAAGAACTTAACAATATCTAATAAGTAGCTCTCTCTCTCTCTTTTTTTTTTTTCATTTTTACAGAAAATGGTACTATTTCCCCTCCACTGAGGACTGGTGCAATAAATGAAGTCATTGGTGTCGTTAAATGACTCTGGCCAAATTTAGCTGAAGCAGTTAACGTCATCTACAACTGCCAAAAGACACAAAGATCCATCCTCTAAATTGCTCACAGGTGTGGAAATCAGAAGCCACAGCTGCTTATTTATGGATTTTCATAACACAGGGTGTTCTTAGCACCATCTGTTTATTTTGAATGTCTCTCATGTGACGCGACACATGGTACCAGCAAATTCAGCCTAAGGTCAGGCTGTGCAGTGCTTGCAGAAACTGAAAAAAACAAACAAACCAAGAGCTACGTCTCAGACTCTACAGGCCTCAATTAGTATGTTAAATGTCAAAATTAGTGACAGTACAATGTTGTTTGGAAGGGCTGCTCTTGTCTCTAAAAAGAACGGCGCAGCAGGTCTTTAGTTTGCAAAGTTGCAACTGAACAAGAGTTCTAGAAGAAGAATGTCTTTTGGATGTCTCTACTTCGGACATTTGGACCAAGTGAAGATATTTGGCCATAATGCACAGTATTACATTTCATGAAATCTAAACACCACATATCAACGCAAACATCTCACACCAACTATCAGCACGGTGGCGGAGGGGTGATGGTTTGGGCTTGTTTTGTAGCCAGAGGACCTGGGCACCTTGCAGTCACTGAGTCGTAAAATGTGAGAAGCTGGGTCGTGCGACATGACAGTGATTCCAAACACACATCTACGTATATTCAAGTGGTCACTGGGAAGCCTGTTGAAAAGCCAAGGCTGTTCTGGTGTCTTACTGTAACATTCTTTATTGCACTTGTACTTATTTTTGGCCTCATGGATTGGCAAATTCATTTATGTTGTTTAAGAAGCTGTGTGAAACTATGGTGTGCAGTAGCACTATCACCACAAGAATGTCCTGGGTTTGGACCTCGTGGCCATCAGGGCCTTTCTGTGTGGATTTCCCTGAGTCTTCATGGGTTCTGTCTAGGTACTCCAGCATCCTCCCACAGTCCAATGACATGCACATTAGGTTAAATGACGATTATAACTTGGCAGTAGGTGTAAAAGTGAGTGTAGAGTATTGTGTGTGTCTCTCTCTGTGTTAGCCCTGTGACAGACCGGTGACCTACCCAGGCCTTCTTACCAGGCTTTTACCCTATGACACCCAGGATAGGCTAAAGCTTTGAATCTGAACTGGATAAGTAGATAAGAAAAAAAACAGGGATGTGTGGCAGTTAAGCTAACTATTATAACCCCTCTGTTAAAGGAACAAAACAAGTTAGTGTGTAATAGGCTTCGGGTGCGTCAAAGAGTAGGGAGTAAAGTGGAGTTCGTACTGTATGCGATGGTTATTATAGACCATTTAAATGACTCTGTAGCCCACCTTTCTATGTGAAGAATGCTGCCAGATACGAAATGAGAATTTCATTACTGCTTGCTGTGATGGCTGTTGTTTTTCACTCATCGGGGATAATTGGAAGGAAAATTTGTCTCAGTCGTTTGTTCATTGTTTAAGTTTAATGGGGTTAGTTGAAACAGCCTGAACTGGACAGTTGTTTTCATGAATCCTGTAAAATGTAAGTTAATTGAGCTTATCGCTTTAACTGGCTGTGAGAGTATTTATTTTAAGTGCTATTGTTTTTAATGGGCAACATGGTGAGCCAGTTTACACACTATGTGTAAAACTTTTCCCGTAAGAGTTATTATTGCCATTAGTTTTGCTGGTTTTGTCACTGGTTCACTGCTGATTTATTTATCTCTCTAATGGTGCATTTAATTGCCTTTGATGTAAAGAGTATCTTTCAGTTACCTACTCAAATATACATTTTGATCCATTTATTTGTAGGTAAATATTCTGTCTGTAATAGAAAACATAGTAGGGAAAGCTAAACTAAACCAAATTAAACCCCTAAAGTGCTCATTTGAACTAACAGCTTGCCTGCTGTGCATGTTGGAACAGCCTCCACTAGTCTGGGCTGATGATCCAGGAAAGATGTCCTGCTTTGTTTCCCATCACAGTTTTCAGATCTCCACTGAAGGCTTAAAGTATTTACAGTGCTGCGGTCTGCCTTTCCTCCCCTAGCCTCCCTGAGGACGGCATTACAGCTAATGGGAGATATATGGCCAAACAGATGGAGCTGGCATGCTGTGGACTCATCCGCTGTCTCTCAGCGTTTGAGATGGGTTTTTGTTTGCTAGTTTGTTTGTTTATTTTAGAAATCTGGCCAGTTTGCAGGTTTGATCTCAAATATCATTCAGCTTATACAGCTCTTGATTTGATGTAAAATTATAAGTCCTTTCGATGCTCACTAAAACAAATGAGGAGAGACTTGGTTAGTGAAGGAAATATTATTTTTATATGTTATATAAACACACACACACACACACACAGTCCAGCCCCAACAGCTTAAGTGGTAAAACATATTAAAGCTATTACAGAAAGCTCATTTACAGGTATTTACATAAACTGCCCTGCAGCCTCAAGTCCCTAAAACAATACATGAAAACTGTCAAATGCATTCCTGCTTTTGATAAAGCACCTTATGTATTTTCATATGCTGGGAAAGCATTCAGCTCACCAACATTACAAAAGGACAATGATGTAAATCTAGTTGTGCAATATTTTCATGCCATGCCACTGCAATTATAAGCACTTGAGTTGGATTATGATTTTCTTAATGTATGAGAGCAGATATGGAGTATGCTCACAGCCACTGTGATCCACTTGAAAAATGGGGTGCAGTTCAGTAGCAAAGAAGAAATGTGTGGCCAGTTTACCTGCAAGTATTTGTAGGTAAATATAATTACAATTGCTAGTTTATTTTTGGTTATTTTGTTTTGACAAACAAATTATGACGTATGTAAATATTTATCTGTATTATTTTTATTTATTTATTTTTGACCTCCTTTGAGATTGCATGACCCACTCTGATTTCTTTTATATGTTTGTATTATTGCTCGTGTTCCTTGTGCCTTTTTTGTTATCGTTCCCTGATGTTCATATTTTGTATTCTCACGCATGACCTCTGAACTGCTTGATGATCTTTGCCTTTTCCCTGCTCCTCATGTGGATTGTTTGACCTGGAAGTCAAATGTGGTTAAGTCACTCCACAATGTAATCATTTCCTGTGAAACACCTGAAGTATGCAATGCATAAAAATCGACCCTGTGTCTGTTAGCTGATGATGTTTCATGGAGTTGCATAATGTATAGTGGATCTTTTAGCTTCAGCATTTCCATTTCTGCATGGCTACATACAGCTGGTGGAATGGCGGTGGATGTGGGACATTTTTGTAATTTGGATGAACTGACATTTTAAATTGCTTCCGTGAAAGAGGACATTTGTTTAATGAATAGCTGACTGTCACAATGCATTTCACTCTGACAGATTCTGTGTTGCTAAGAGGCATCGCACCATAAATGTCACATAAAATTGATTGCACAGATTTTAAATTCCTGAAAAATTGGTGTAACGTCTCATTAAAAAGTACCTAAAAGCAGGTTATCATGGGAAATGGCACAAAAAGTAAGAAACAAAATCTTTGTACAATAAAGTATTTCTAGTGCAAAGAAATTATTTTAACCTTTTTGCTATGGATGTGTTTTCTTTTTTTTCCTTTTTAAGGTTTAGGTTTAAACATTTTGGGCCATCTTCATTTAACAAAACAGCATTTTCCTCTCTGGGTTGAAAGGAATATTTAAGCACCTAAATTGTTTTGTGCGCTAATAAGTCCCTCTTTCTTGGCACAAAGGAATATCCCTGGGAAAAAGACTTAATCATCTGACCCACGCAGCCTGTCCATCCTGCCTTCTTTTCACTGGATGCTGGGAGCCACCAGGTATCCGTTGAAGGTGATGTAAATATCCACGTCGTCGCTGTAAATGGCGTTCTCCCTCTCCCTTTTGTAGAGCCGCACCCAGACCTCATCATTCAGAGCCAGATCCAGCATGACGCTCTGACTCTGCATGATGGACCTCTCGCTGGGCTGAGCGTACAGGATCACCTGCTCCTTGTCGTTGTGCATCAGGTGGAGGTATGTCTCCTTAAAGTTCCACGTGTGGATATTGATGTTGAAGAAGTAGATCCCGGGCACGTAGCAGTAGAACTTGCCTTTGAACATGTTAAAGTGCTCGTAGAGGTTGACAAACACAGTGTCAAACACCAGCGCCTGGTAGTAGTCCAGGCTGTGCAGGGACTTGCGGCGTCCTACAGAGAAAGAAGAGTGAGGGATCTTGCAGGCGTCTCCGGGTGCGCCTGCTTGGCCTTTGCTGCCTTTAGGGCCCATGGGTCCTCGGTAGCCGGGAGGGCCATCCAGACCTGGTTTTCCGGGTGTACCTTTGTCTCCTTTGTCTCCTTTGTCACCTAAAGGGACAAAATGAAATGCGAAAAGTGAGGAAGACAGAAAACCCACAAGCTTGATTTGGGTGTAAACCTTCTGACAATTTAAAAAAAAAAAAATCATATATGAGTTTAAATCTGTCATATTTGCACAAATCACACTGATGAAGTAGAAGTCTCAAAAACTCACAGTCTCAACACATGTATCAAATATGATACACTTGGCATAACAGGGTTAAAACTAAAGCTCTTAATAGACATTTTAATAAGGAAGAGGTTAGCGTTTGCGAAGTGAGATATATTAGTGCTCACAGTACCCATTATTAGCAAAGGCATGTCAAGACCACATTCATTTATTCCCAGCTGGCTGTGCCAGATTTTTTTTTCTTCCACGAACACAAAATGATCTTGCTATTTAGCAAAGTACAGCATTTAGTAGGAATCAAAGATTTTCTCTCATCTCTTCCATTTTCAGTTCTCCATTTTATTGTGCGCACAGTGCCATTAAGCCTGAACTTTTTCATACTGGCTACAAATCTAGAAACAGTAACAAATTCCAGTAAACCTTTTATAGCTGACATTTAAAATCCTGCTTATAAATCTAAAGGAACTCTTTTATTCAAAGTAGTGCTTATTTTAAACTTGACCTCCTCGCGCACTTTAAGACGAAATGTTCAGGTAGAACTTGTGAGGATAGCAAGTCTGTAAAAAAGCAATTTGTTTCCAGAATCTACTGCCTCATTAAATTTTAAGTAATCACAGCCAAAGACCCGAAGGCACTGTAATAATTTAAATTAAACACATTTATTTCTCTTTTTTTCTGCTGCTGTTCTAGGCATCTCAGTGTGAATTGCTTTAGCTAGATAAAAGTCTGCTGACACCCTGAGACAACACATGAACTCTGCATTCTTCTAAAACTGACTTGGAGCTTTTGTGATGACAGTGGAGCGCGCTGTTTCATAAAATCTTCCATAAAAGAACAAATAGGGTTTTTTTTCTTTTTATTGTGCAATCAAAATGGTCAGCCAGCTTTCTTCATTGTGTCATGTTTCCGTTGCTTCCTTTAATTTGTCTCCTTTTTGGCCACACAAACTGATTGGTGCATTTAAGTCATACACCAAACAGTCATAACATAACATGACCACCTGTCTAATATTGTGTTGGTCCCCCTTTTGCTGCTAAAACACCCCTGACCCATCGAGTCATGGACTCCACTGCACCCCTGAAGGTGTGCTGTGGTATCTGGCACCAAGATGTGAGCAACAGATCCTTTATGTCCTGGAAGTTGCTTGGTGCAACCTCCATGGATCAGACTTGTTTGTCCAGCACATCACACAGTCACTCAATTGGATTGAGATCTGGGGAATTTGGAGGCCAAGTCAACACCTCAAACTCGTTGTTGTGCTCCTCAAATCATTCCTGAAACACTTTTGGTTTGTGGCAGGGAGCATTATCCTGCTGAAAGAGGCTCCAGCCATCAGGGAATACCATTTCCATGAAAGGGTGTACATGGTCTGTAACAATGCTTAGGTAGGTGGTACATGTTGAAGTAACATTAACATGGATGTCAGGATCCAAGGTTTCCCAGCAGAACATTGATGAACATTGCATGATCAGTAACGATGCTTAGGTAGGACCTGCAGTTTTAGAGATCCAGTCATCTAACAACCACAGACTGGCTCTCATCTGCATCTCATTGTACACTTGTATAATGACAATAAAGGCATTCTATTATATTCTATCAAACTAGCTCTAATCCTCATGCTTGCCCATTTTTCTGCTTCTAACTCATCAACTTTGAAGACAAAATGTTCTCTTGTTCCCTAATATATCCCACCCACTAACAGGTGCCATGATGAAGAGATACTATTAGTATCTGACAGATGAAGTATTCACTTCACCAAGTTATTGATAGGTTACTGCCAGCTCCCTTTTACAGCGGGGTGAGGGTCATTTGCTAGTTCCTATAAATGCAGAGAGGCCTGACAGTTTTAAAGAGAGGGATTAACCTGTCCTACGCTGCAGCATAGTTGTTTGGCACTATATCTATATTTGTATCACCTGTTGGTTCATTTCTGCTCCATTTTTAATAGCCTCACACCTCCATTGGGATTATGACCTGCTCCAAAAACAGAACTTCATACCCACAAAACAGATTTTCGTGTGTAAAAAGTACAAAGTTATAAA
>VVHJ01063297.1:5901-17506 GCA_015107715.1 Tylochromis polylepis | reverse complement strand
GTGATTATATTAATCCAGCAAATGGAGTTCAGGGATAAATTTTTTTTTTTTCTTTTTTCACAATGGGTTTGCTCTAATGAAAATAATCTGAGAATTTTATCTTTGTCTTTATTCTATAATCCTGGATTAAATCAAAAACCCAAGAGTAAAGTCTGGTGCATTTACACCTGACTAGGGTGATTTGGTGTTAAAAGAAACAACCATTCATTTGAATGTATTTTTGGCTCACTCTGTTATCCACAATGCCATTCTTCTGCATTTTACTCGTAGGTTTAGTCTGCATAAGTTCTGTTCAGGTTGATTACAGAAAAGCTGTGTCTGATACAACCTGTGACTTAGGTTCACAAATATTACCTTTTATTACTTAATGAACTGTTTAGAGATCTATTGATGACATATTTAATGGAAAAATGTCTCTCCTAAAAAACTTTTTGGCTCTTTTCTTTCTCTTTTTGGGTGGTCAGAGGGTTCGCTCTTTTTACACACATATTTGACAGATCCTTTGTCCATCAGTACTCTCTTGGAGCAGCAGGTTGATCTGACAAGGCATGATCTGCCTTGATTTAGTAGACAGGCTGACTAATTGGGTCATAAGGATCCACTAATTGGTCTTTACCTCCTTGACTAAAAATAAGCCTGCACTGACTTTAAGTGTTGACGTGGCATTTGCAGTGCATTGGGAGGTGTGTTCGAGGGTGACCTATTGATTCAGATCCGGCCATGACCAGTCTGGATGACGCAATCCTCACCAGGACACTCTCAGATTTATTGAACAAAAAATATTGGCACTGAATATCTAGTACACTTTAAAGCTACAAACAAATGTCATGTGAGCCTCAGACATTTAGTTTATTGTCTCTTAAAACAACATGATAGTGGTAATATGACTGTTCTTTGTAATCCTGTTAATCTGATCCTGTGAACACCGGAGTCCACCCTCGGACACAGGGATCTTTTATATTTACAATACAAAGGGTTTTCTGACTTTTAAGGTTATGCAACGCTTGGACTCCCTACAGCTGAAGTTGAAGGAAAAACAGATGCTGTGTTAGGATGTCTCTGCTGTGCTAAGTATATGTTTGGATGGGATCCAAATAATATCTCAATCCAACTCCTGCCCTAATAGGAGATATCAAGTCCAGCCCCACTGAGAGCCCTCTGATGGAAAAGAAGGAGCTTAAAGAAGCCCACTGTCCAATCCTGAAACGGGCCTCTACCACACCAGCTGCCAATTACAACTCTGCTGACCCCCTTCCTGCTCCTGAGGAGCGCAAGGTGGCCTTTGACATCGGAGACTTTGATGAAGCTGACAGTAATAAGGAACACAGGGTGGCATTTGACATTGGAGATTCTGATGACACAGACTATAGCAATTCAAATGATGGTAAATATGCCAAATACAATAAGTTTTAAATGCCTCTTTGTCATCTTAAAATAACTGTTGCTATAGATATTTCATAATAATTTTATGATTAACCTACAGATGATTTCATGACACTTCTTTTTCTGCAGCCCCCGCACAGGTTCAATCAAACAGTCAGGTCCATTTTAGTAACCAAGCCCAAAGCGACGGTGCCTCCACAAATGCTCAAAATCAGGTCCAATTCAAAAATCATGTTCAGTTCAACAACAGACCTCCACAGCCACCAAGTAATGGTTACAGCCAGTACCACACAGTCCACACAGACTCAGCCCTCTACAAAGACCTACTGCACAAGCTCCACCTGGCCAAAATGAGCGACTGCATGGGAGAGGGAGGCGACAGACCTATCCGGCGCAACAATAGCTACACCGCCTACACCATGACCATCATTGGCATGCATGACAAGTATAAGGAAGGGGACTTCCGTGCTTGTGAGGATGGCAACAAGGCTCCAGGATCAGGCAATCAGGAGCGAAAGCGACTGCGTATGGATAGCTACACCAGCTACTGCAATGCTGTGGCAGAGCACACAACTCCTGAAGGCCTGGTAGAGGGTGATGTGAGACTAGACATGGAGATCAAGGATACAGGTAGCAGCCAGAGCTCCCTGGATGATGAAAGGCCTGAAAAAGACAAACCAGAAGTCTCAGTCTTGTTCCAGTTCCTTCAAATTCTTACTGCCTGCTTTGGATCCTTTGCCCATGGAGGAAATGACGTTAGGTATGTTTAATGATGCGTGTATCGGGCAAATGGGCGGTGACCTGTGTTTCTTTGCCAGATTGTTAATAATGGGGGAAAAAAATTTCTCCACTCTGCAGTAATGCCATTGGACCTCTGGTAGCTCTGTGGTTGGTTTACGAAACAAGCAGCGTGGTCTCAAATGCACCTACACCCATTTGGTTATTGCTGTATGGTGGCGTGGGCATCTGCGCTGGACTCTGGGTATGGGGTCGCCGGGTGATCCAGACAATGGGGAAAGACCTGACTCCCATCACCCCCTCAAGGTAGAGACTCAGACAGTTCATAAGTTGTTCAAGTCACCAGAACCACATCCTCCCCAGACATTACTGCTCCTTATATTTGAACTGCTCAGACGCATCCACATGAGTTTTTCCTTTCTCTTCCTGCAGTGGTTTTAGCATCGAACTGGCCTCAGCCTTGACTGTCGTGGTTGCTTCTAACATTGGCCTGCCTGTCTCCACCACCCACTGCAAGGTAAGCTGGCCAAACACTGTGGTCTGGGAACTCAAATGAGAGATGAGGGAAGAGACTGTTTCATAAGAGGGAGGCTTGAGTAAACAGTCTGGTAGAAGTTCCACGTGTGGAGCATGTTTCTCCTCAATAAAATGTCAGGCATATGCATGCACACAGATCATGTAGAGGAGGATTATTTTATTTATTTTTTTAAAATTTATCTATCTGAAATAGGTGGGCTCTGTGGTGGCAGTAGGATGGCTGCGCTCAAAGAAGGCAGTAGACTGGCGTCTGTTCAGGAACATCTTCATGGCGTGGTTTGTGACAGTTCCCATTTCTGGTCTGATCAGTGCTGCTATCATGGCCATCTTCGTCCACCTCATCCTGTGAGCATTCAGCTGCATCCCAAGCAGGGGGAGGAGAAAGAAACCGCTCTGATGCACACCCGGAGAGAAAGGAGTGAAGTTTGAAGGCCAAAATATATCGCTTACCTCAGGCTAACAACTTCATAAGAAAAAGGAAAGGGGGAAAAGAAAAAGGTTAGAAAGGTTTTGGTGACATGTGCCTGTGGTTCTTGGCTGCATCATTTTCAGACTATAACTTGCTATCTGTTTCATTTGGGTCACATAACTTGTAGTTGGGACCTTTATTTCTTTTGGCTTTCTTTTTCATATCATGTCATTCATAATTAATCTTAAATCAACTGTGTTGTAATAATTCTTTTTTTTTTACTTTGCAGTTATGTATGATCATTATGTACAGCCGTTTTGTTTTATACATTAGGCAGGAATGAACAACTTAAAATGCAGTATTAGCCTATTACAGATGTAACACTCGAGTCATCACACATGCTGGAAACCAATTCAACAAAAATAAAAAGGCAGTATTTAGGTGAAAGTGTTTCACCATTTTAGAGTAGAGTTTACAGCTGGTTTTCTTCCAGCTGACAAACTAGGACCTTTTTTGATCTCTTAAGAAAAGAAAAGTTTTTCAGCTGTCTGAGCATGTTTCTACCGTGCTTTAAAACAGTTTCCACTTGACATGTTCTGTCAGAGTTAACTACACACTGGACGACTATAGCCGAACATTATGAAGAATACTACGTAATTATCTTACACTAGTAAGAAATGGCACAGCCCAAATTGGTAGTTGGTGAGTTATTGCTCTGCATCTCCAGTTCTGTGTCCAGGTTGGGACTTTCTGTTCTTGATCAGTGCGGAAATAACACATCTATTGAGAAATGTCATTGCTGAATGTCAGCTAATGCAACATTGTGTTCCCAAACATTACCTTAAGTCTCCTGTTAAAACTTGATTGCATCGTCCCTAATGGTTAATTGCTCTAGGCCGGCTTCAGCCTTGTTTTTGTAGTCTGCATTAAGATATGCGTTTATTGAGTTTGCCTGGACAACTGGGTTGCCCCGCCCCTCCTCTGGATAATACATAATGAGGAGCAGGAACCTGAAAACTGGAAGTTTATTGCGTGCCCAGTGTGTGATTGACTGCAGTAATGAATGAATTTCACAACCTAGATGCTGTAGCTGCCTTAATTGTTTTATTTTCCATTAGGTACCAAAGAGGGTTTTGTTTTGTTTTGTTTTTTAAAGCATATCAAGATGTTGTACTCCACATCTGTGGATGGAAAAATGGAAATAAAAATTGAAAAACACACAGAATACTTGTTGAACTTGTCTTTGTTGATGACCTACAATGAATTTACTGCAACATGTATCAATACAAACACAATATACAGATACGTGTATAGATTTATTTATCCCCCCGTTAACATCTGTGGAGGGCCTTCAACACTTTAAAATGCAATTTCCCCCCTGCTCTGACTTCTTTTTAACAGTATTTTGACGATTGGTAATACAAATATCTGCTCCACACTACTTTGTGGGGTTAAATCCTTAGATCCTTCCGGAGCATGCAGCAAGATGTCAGAGATCTACCAGGCTGTGGTAGTGAGTTCCATTTACTTTGCTGCCAGAGATGCTAGTAGGATCAACAAACTAATCCAAAAGCTGGCCAGAATCTGGGGCGTTTGAGTCGCTGAGGGACAGAAGGGTGGAACAAACTGCAGTCCGTCATGGACAACCCATCGCACCTGCTCCATTCTGCACTACAGAGGTAGCAGGGTTCATTCTTCTTCTTCAACCCCACTGCTGTAGAGAATGCTTGAAATCATTCCTACTATTCTCTACAAAATAAACAGAAACCTGTCCAACAGCTGTCCTGTGACAGGTGAACACACCTCTTAAATTAATAGTGTGCATGTTGTTTATTCATGCTGTTAGCACTACTGTTTGCTAGAATTCTCTTTTGCACAAACTTTTTTAAACTTATTTTTCTATTGTTTTATCACTTTTATATCAAATTTTGCATGTCCTCGCATCATAAGGCCTTCAGTATGGGCCTGTGGTACTTTTAACTCTTATCAATCATCTGTTTCATGTCTTGTTTTCTAACAAATTTTGAACACCATTAACAGCATTTCTAATTCTATACGTTCTCTCTTTTACCTCGATAAACTGTTGGGAGGCCTACAGTAAACTGACCACGTTCAACCCCAAAAAATGTAAAGGTGTGGATCATCTGGATCCAGTCCTCTTTCACCTCAGTGATGATCAGATTGTTGCACATATTCTTAATTTTATCGCTCACACATCAGGTCACAGGACATTGTAGCATGAGCTGTACCTCTTATTTACACTGAACTTAGAAAAAACAAAAACTGAATCTAAATAATGAAACGCTACAAAGCTACACTCATGTCATTTTAAAAGGTTATATTTATTTATCTGCAGCTACTCTTGTACATTGTTCTTTATTTATGATCACATACAATGTGTCCTTTTATTATGTGGTTGGCTCTCTGAATTTTGACACATGTTAAGTATACTGTGTTGATTATGCAGTCAAATTTCAGCCTGAAGGTAAAATGACGCAGCATTTTCTGAGCTGCAATCTTAAAAAGCACTTTGTGTTGCGTAACAGGAAACAGGAAACAAGGAGATGGACAGGTTATACAGACGGGTAGGATGTGTTCCCTTTTGTTTTAAATTTACTGTAAGCTCGGGGTAGCTGGCACACTGCATGATGAGCCAGTGCTGGTATCCACGTGCTGCTGTGCCCTCTCACTCCAGTACATCTGCGACACAGGAACAGACAGAAGAGATTCCTTTACGCCAGCTTTACACTGCAAACACCACAATTTAGTAGTTTTCCAGGCCTCTCGACATGAGGATACCAATCATGAGGCCTGCTCTCCCCTCAGAATTCACTACTACACTCAGTCTTTTCAGACCAGTGGCTGGAGAGATCACCCTTATTAGAGCACCTTACACCTAAATAACTGGATCAATTTTAAAACAGTCCTTTTAGCACACTTTCAGGACAGGGACAATGCATCCTTGGTCCTAAAATATCCACAAGTATAAATCAAGCACAATAAGCAGATGTCTGGGGACAGACGTCTCAGAGTGGCCCGGATTCTTGTCCCAGATTTATCACATACAAGGAGGACTCTGTTCAAACAAACAATCCTAGCATCTTATTTTTGAGGTCGAGCAGTAAACCCGTCTCTGTTGTGACTCAAATACCTCTTCAGACACTTTGTAAACTGTTAAAAAAAAAAAACACTTTGAGAGTTTTCCCAAGCTGCCAGGCTATAAACTTGTAATTGCACTTGAGGCATTTTTAACTGTTGATACACAAACGTCTATGGAGGGTTGGGGTTTTTTTGTGTGACACTGTTTAAATCCAGCTGAGACTGGCTCTGTCTGGCTTTGTTTTTGCACTCGCCACTCTGTTGCACAACTTGCAATTTAAATTTAAAGTTGCACACAGCAGTTTACCACATCTCGCCTCAGCAGGTACTTTTGAATCGAAAGAAAAAAAAATGTTGATCATAGTCTTTGAGTCAGGCTCAATTTACTGCAGGACAAACAGTAAACAGCTCAGGATACTTTCACTGTTTTGTGTGATTCATTGAAGCATCTGTGGAACATTTTACACACTGTCACCTTGCTCCTTGGTTGAATCCTGAGTGTTTTCATCTACAGAGGAGAAAAAGCAGGATTAGAGATTGACTGAAGGTAGTCAGGGTGTTTAATTCATAGGAGGTTTTTCAGCGTTTTCATTTTGATCTTACCCAAACTGGCCACAGCCTCAGTTACAACCTCATGGTGTTCTAGGAAAATATTCAAATAAAAACACTTCCTGTTTTTATTTACCTTTAAACAAGCTTTAAATAAATTTTTTTTTTAAAAGACACCAAAAACACACAAATTGTCTTGGCTTTGTGGAAAAGTCACAAGCTACTCATTAGCTAAGGCTCATAGTGTATTTGTGTAAACTGTTGTGGTGTAATAAAGATTTACAACACTTACCCTGCCTTTGTGGCCCTGTCAACATTAATAAAAGCAGACTTTAACACTGGTGGAAAGACAGGAGCTTAAATTACACTGCCTAAAAAAATATGTCACAGACTCACCATCTGCCTCCTCAGAGGACTCAGACTCCGCCTCTGTGTGAAAGGGGACAGGGATTGAATTATGTGTTGCACGTCACTGTGCTTTGAGCTGGAGGTCTGGGCTCTGCTTTGCTGCCACCTGCAGGCTCACGATTGAATTGTAAATCCTCTCTTACCTCCTTGACCTGCAGCATCAGAATTTCCACCACCTTCTGCTGGAGGAGGATTTCACAGTTAAGTACTGCTTGTTGACTCTCAGGTAAAAAAGAATCACCTGCTTGATGTGCTTTTTGGTTTTTTTTTGGTTTTTACACACCTGCGTTGTCATCCTGAGAGTCCACGTGCTCCTCCACTGACGGAAACATTTTAACAGGAGATGAAGGCGTTTAACTTAAGATAAAAGGGGTCAGTTCAGGTGTTCGGTGTGTAATTAAGTGGAGCTTACCAGAGTGATCCTGAGCGGCCTCTGAGAATGAAAGACAGCATTACCACCTGGAAGTGGATCACTCATTGAAAGGTTTAAGTTAAATATTTTTAGTCTGCCCTCACCGAGGTAGCGGGAATCTCCACTCTGATCTTCAGTCGCTTGATGGGAAAAGGTGAAAAATGAACACTGAGAAAAAATGTTTCCTCATTTATTCATCAAGGCCAACTTTTTGCATTGAACTTACCATTCATGTGAGCTTCCTGGTTTTTCTGAGCGGCCTCAAACTCCATCTGATCTTAAGACATAAAGTGATCAAAATTTAAAAAGTAAGAGCCGAGAAAACGGGAACTTCCTCTAGTAGTCATAAAGAAACATCACACAGAAACGTGTTAACAGTTAACTAAGATGAGGGTGAGCCAGTCTGGGTTATTTCATGGAATATACGACACGACACGATCTTAATGACTTTTAAGCCACTTTTAATTACCAAGTGTCCACTCTGAACACAGAGGTGCTCTATGGATACTGTACCTATTTTCTGCAGCTCGGCTAGCCCATCTGCATGAAAAGAAAAGAAAGGTTTGCAGAAATACATCTGCTATCAACATCATCTTTACTGGTCATCGTTATGATTATTATGATTATTATTCTTATTATGAATCCCTCACCATACTTTGCAGCTTTTTCTTCTTTCTCTGCAGACTCCAGAGATGCTGAGAGCACTAGAAGCCATCACAACATTTTATATATTTGCTCTCTAAATAAACATCAGCTAGGTTTCTGAAGAGCCATACTCACACATACTGTTAAGCAAGTATGAAATCTAAGAAGAGAAAACACTTTTTTTAACAGTCTTTATTCCTCTTACCTGTGTGAAATGCTGCCACAGCAAGGAAAACAAACAGCGGCACTGGAAATCTCATCTTGTTTTCTGCTCTGGTTGTGAAAGATTTTTAGGGGGGGCTTGTCACTCCAAATATCGTATATGGGGTTGTTGCCACTTTGCAGTCTTTTATATCTTCAGTGCCATCACATGTTCCGCTTGGACAGGCGGCTCTGGTACCATTGTCCCTCCCTACCTGAGGGGACAGCTGGGTGGCACATCTCAGCACAGACGTATCCTTATTCCATCCGTCAATGCCACCCATTGTTGGCTCTTCAGTCACACGGGCCTTTATTTGGGATGTTTGAGGGGAAAATATAGGGACTCCGTGTATCCGAGCTGACAACAATGTTCGTTTCCCTTTTTACGAATGGAAATGATTTCACCGAGAATACTTGGCTTACAAATGATGGGTCACAATGTAGCCCGGCAAGACAATCCCTCAATCTCACACATTTCAAAGAGATCCCGATATCATGATCACAATGCAAACTGGTGCAGCGTTTAAACATTTTAATCCTTTAGCTGTCATTAAAAATTTACCTGTGAAAATTTGCTCTTCTAAACCTCAAGATCAGAGGAAAAGCTGAATTTTAGATGATGACATTTTAAAATCAAGATTTATAAGAGCAAAAATAAGTTGGAAGACATACACAATTATAATTACTTAACTGAAAATAGCAAATAAGACAAAGCAAATTTTAAAACGTACTATTAATATTAGTTCAAATGGGACTGGGTATAAAACAAAAACTGATCTGATTCTTTCAGAAGTAAGTAAAGACTGGAAGGGGTTGCCACTGTAAGTGGATCAAAAAGTAATAATAATTATATTAATAAATAATAATCATTGGAGAAAAGATTAAACAACGAGAGAATGATGGTTATCATATCACAGGAAATCAAGGGAGAGAGTTTATGCAGACAGGTGGGATGGTGCTCTTCTTGTTTCCTTGCTCACACTCTGCACGTACCACTGTGCTCACTCACTGTTGTTAATGAAACACGGATGGGCAGGAGAGATCACGTTACGCGAGCGTCACGTGAGAAATGCACCACACCTCTCATAGCTTTTATATGACTCACTTGTTTACAGGCGGTTAGGACACATGATGGCAGCGGCGGTTGAAAGCAAAGTGCAGCCTAATCTATTCCCTGAAAAAGGGGAAGAATTTACTGCTCCTTTTGTACCAGCACCCAACAAAGTTCCTTTATTTACTCTGAGTTTCTAACAACAGATAAAGATGACCTTTGTTAGTGCATCAATAGTCTTTGACCTAAATAAGCTGCTCAGTTTTAAAATGAAATAAACACTTGCTGGTGCCACTTGAGTTTGTCTGAGCATTTTAGAAACAGCTGATCTGCTGGGATTTTCCCGCATAACCATCTCTAGGGGTTTATGGAGAATGGCCCGACACAGAAAATATCCAGTGAGGGTCAGAGCTCTGAGTGAAAATGCCTTGTTTATGCCAGAGGTCAGAGGAGAAAGACTGCTTTAAGATGATAGGAAGGAAACACCAATTCAAATAACCACTTGTTAAAACTAAGGTGTGCAGAAGAGCATTTCTGAATGCAGCTCACATTATACCTTAAAGCAGATGAGCTACAGTAGAAGACCACACCAGACGCCACTCGCCTGCCAGCTAAGAACAGGAAACAAAGGCTACAATTCACACAGGTTCATCAAAATTAGACAACAAATGACTGAGTAAATTGCTGCCTGGTCTGATGAGTCTCGATTTCTACTCTGACATTGAGATGGCAGGGTCAGAATTTGGCATAAACAACAAGAAAGCACGGATCCATCTTGCCTTGTATGAATGCTGCTGGTAGTGTGGAAGATATTTTCATGACACTGCTAGCAGGGTAGTGTTGGGTCTCTTAGCAAAATCTGAGGAAGCAGTTCTGAAGATAAAAGGGGTCCAACTCAGTACAAGCAAGAGCTCACTAATAAAGTGACATAACATGTTGTCTTTATACTTTTTCCAACTTAAATGTAAATGATAGCCAACTCATTGCCCTGGGTTTTCTCAGCAATATCCAGAGCACCCCAACCTTTTTTCTATTTACAAACAGATTTATTGAGAAATACTTCAAACATAATTTAATTAGGCTTTTATTTTGATGCTGAAGGCTTTAGAGCAAACACACACACACACACACACACACACACACACACACACACACACACACACACACAAAAATAGTACCAGTCGTACTGATCACTTTACAGTGTTTGGAAACATTTTAGAGAAATACAATTTCAGTTTGAGAGTTTTCAGCGCTGTTGAAATGAAAGTATAAAATTATTTTAATCAGTTAAAGTGCACAATACTAATAATATTTCAACTATTTTCCAAAAAATCTAGAGAAAAAGCCTCTAAAGCTTCTTAGGAAACAATTAGCAAACTACATTTTCTTTGTCCCAAAGTGGTTAAAGAACCTGAAAGCGCTGTAGGCAGATACAGTATTTCTAAACAACTTGACATCTTACAAATCACAGGTACAGAATCATTAAAAAAAAAATTAAAAATCAAAAAATCAAACAGACACGTATCAGTGCCGTTCGGTCTTGTTGGTCACACAGGAAGAACCAAATCATCTCTAAAACTGCAACTAAAATTTAATAAACACTTACGCCAATTACCCTGCTGTCTTTAAGGCACAATCATAGGTTAGATTAGTTCATATACAGGTTGTCTAGTGTGTAATGGGATTAGACTGTCCAATTGTAGCCACTACAGGACTAACAATGAGTCACAACTGACATCAATATGATTTACTACAAAGAAAGTGTCTTGGTGGCACATTTGTTGCTGACAACTGCCTGTACCCACTAAAAAACGTACAATAGTCTGCTGAGGAGGTAGAAGGACAGGAAATCCATCCGAGGACATGCAAACAGATCAGCAAAGGGACAGCAGCATATTATTAAACACCACGTGCAAGAATTTGGCTAAAGGGAAATGACAAGCTGACTTCTTTCTCTGTACAGTACACAGAACAGGAGCAAGACACTAAAGAAAATGAGAGAAACACTTGCGTGTCTGGCCTGCAGTGCAGCATGGTTCACAGTGAAGTTTTGTTTCAACATTTAATGTGATTTGTGTTGTGCTGCTGGTGATGCCTGTGCCTTGTGATGCAGTTGCTCTTTCTCCCTTTCTCTAGTTCCCCCCCCCCCCCCCCCCCCCCCGCAACCAGCGCC
>VVHJ01063295.1:36682-50241 GCA_015107715.1 Tylochromis polylepis | reverse complement strand
TCTTAAAAGTAGAGAGGATGTCTGTCTCCCAAATCCAAACTGGGAGCTGGTTCCACAGAAGAAGGGCCTGAAAGCTGAAGGCTCTGCCTCCCATTCTACTTTTAAATATCCTAGGAGTCACAAGTAAGCTCGCAGTCTTAGAGCAAAGTGCTCTAATGTGGTGATATGGTACAATGAGGTAATTTAGATGTTACCTGATTATTCAAGAGTTTGTATGTGAGGAGAAGGATTTTAAATTTGATTATGGATTGAACAGGGAGCCAATAAAGAGAAGCTAATGTGGGAGAAATAAGCTCTCTCTTTACCACATTAGTTCATGATGTTAGCACCCTAATCTTCAGTTATTAGCACAGTTATTAGGCAGCTCTGACATGAGTACTGAACATATGGACCAGCAGAAAAGTTATTTTCATTAAAAAACAAACATGCTGACCTCCTTGGTCTTCTATTCACCAATTTATACGATCAATATCATTAAACAATTTCTCACAATGCCTGTGTTGTGGTCCAGTGAAATGTTCCAATAAAAACTAACTGATAGCAGTCACAGACGTCAGACAACCTAGCTAGACAGTAAATATTATCCCAATCCCTGCTTCATTTTTCTGTAGCAATGACTTTAAGTTCTTTAGAAAACTTGTCAGGTTTGTTCTTTAAGCATAGCATGACTAACAGGTGACCATGAGCAAGCCACGCCTGCACGTTACAATATGTGTGATTGCCAAAGTGAGTGCGCATGTGTGAAAAAGCCACGTGAAATGACTGTGTGAGCAATGTGGGTAGAAAATACGTCACATTTGTGTTTTGAGAGCACCCGAGGGAGACTGAGGGTGCGTGGCTGGTGACTCTAAAAGAGAAAAACAAAGTAGAAATGCCTGTTAACAAACCCCAAGAGTACCCTGGGGATTCATTTCGTGTGTGTGTGTGTGCCACAACATTTACGGTTATGACAGTTGGGCTCAGGTGTGGCAGCAGGAGTAGAGACCAGTGCAGCAGGTCTCTGGATTTATGTTTAAACAGCCTGCAGAGACAAGTTCAGCTCACCAACAGCGGTTGTGTGGTCGCGGTTGGAGAGACATAACCGGCTCAGGACATTTAATCATGAAGATAGTTGCTTTGAGAAAATAAATACACATTTGTAGTAAATCAAACTACTCTGTTCCTAATTTCCAGATAAATATATCAAGAATAACTCAAAATGTGACAAATGTGAATCTAAAAACATCTCTACTCTCAGGTAACTGAATACCTGCAGATGGCAGGAGGAATACGCTGCGACTGAACAAATTAACTCTTTTTTTTCTTTTTTTTTTTAATCTGTCAACTTTAGCAGGTAATTTAATCAAACATCTGCCATGCAGGTTGCGGTTGTGCAAGAGCATTTTAGGGGTTCATATGAAGATTATCCCCTTACATCATTTCAGTTTAATCTGTAAAAATTCTCATTTTTAATATTGTTGAAAGCAGCCAGCTTTGCACTGGCTTACACAGACCTTCAGACAACAACTTCTTCTGCATCTAAATGGAAAAAAAAAAGAGCCATCTGTTGAAACACACAGGTGTTCTTGAGGCAGCAGATAAGTTCTGTGGAAGGTGGGTGAGTTACCATAGCTGATAAAAGTGGAAGACCTGTAACTGAATCTAAAGCAGAGAAAGGTTAAGTTTCATGTTTTGGTGGGTTTGTATCAGGTTATATAAAGTATTTCGGGGGGATAATGATTGTGTAATCACTGTTTAATCAAGTGTGAAGGCTAAAAGCATCTCAGTCCCATCTCTAATTACATCTCCAAACATAATTCTAGAGCCTACGCTTAGTTAATTGTCCTCTAAGAGGCCACTCTCATTAAAGTGTCCAGAAAAAGTGGTGACATGTAAACAGAGTTGGGAGGAGAGTGCTCGGTCCCTCATTACGTGCAACACTGAGTAACGTATGCCTAATCCTCAAATTCTCTTCATCCTATGTTCTTTAAAAGGGTCTTTGAAGAATACTCGAGGTTTAATACTGAGATCAAAATGATCATTTTTAGAACACCTCAGCACTTTTTGCACAGGGTCAGGCAGGAAAGGTTGCACTTGGTTATTACTGGTACTCATCCAACATTTTTACTTGGGTACAAAACAGTGATCGATTCTTTATAAAGAAAAGTTTAAATACCAAAAATACTCACCAAACTACTGATTTTCTGAAGATATAATAAACAGAAAAGTAGCTAAAGCTTACAGCTTGCTTGAGATGGTGGATTTAAGACAAGGTTTTTTTGGTTTCTGTTTTTTTAAATAACATCACTGTTTGTTGGATATCACGAAAAGTTTGTCATGTTCCTGGATGAAGACCTTCGTTTCGCTGATCATATTAAGCCTGCAACTAAATCAGCTTTTTGGCTTCTTAGAAATACAGCTGTGTCCAAGCAAGAGCTAGAGAAGCTTATTCATACCTTTATTTCCTGCAGTGCTCTTTTTGTTGGCCTCCCTAAAACAACTATTAGACTGTTTAGTTCAGAATGCTGCTACTCAAATTTGAACAAAAACAGGAAGAGAGAGGATATCAGCTCCCTGTACTGGCCTCTAGTAAAATACAGAATTCAAAGTATTGCTCACTGTTTATAAGTCATTAAATGGCTTGGGCCCTACATAGGAGACGTTTAATGAAGCTAAACTGGGTCACTTATCTGCACATAGCTGGAACCAACTACCCACTGAGGTCAGATCTTCTCCAACCTTAGCCATTTTTGAAAAGAGGCTAAAAAAAGGATTATTCCCTGCTGCTTTGAATTAATCAGGCAGCTGTATCATCATTATTAATATTATTTCTGTCTTTTATTTTTGGTTTTAATTTTATCCTGTAAAGTACATTAAGGGATTGTAGTGTTTGAAAGGTGCTACTTAAGTAAACTTGCCTTGCCTAAACAAGTCAGTCATTCTTTCAGCAGGGTATTTCACTTCACTGTCCACAAAGCCTTTCTGTGTAATGATAAAATGATATGCATGTACTGCTGTACTGTAGGACCTGTGACACAGTAGATATATATAGATATGTGAACATGTTCAGACTGAAAGTCCTGCACACCAACCATCCCCTTCTTCACTCTTAATTTGTTCTTTTCAGTAAGGCACACTCCATATCCTCTCTCATAATAAGGGCACCGATGCAAATACCTAATGAAGTACTTTACATCTTGATGTGATTTAATTCGAAGTGATTTAACTGCAGCTCCACCCAGTTATCCAACCATCCATTGAGCTGAGGCCCCGAGCTGGTGAAACTCCCAGTAGGCCAAATGCTATCAGTGCAACTTGATCTCCAGCCCTTTGTAATGAGAGGGATTGTTTGTGGGGAGACTTTAATAACTCCCGCAGCCTATTTATATCTTGTAAGTCTCACACACTGTGTATGATACACTATAAAAGCACACAGGCACACCCACGACATGCACCACAAACTTTGATAAAGACTGTCTCGTAACTGTCTGCCAACAGTCGCATTAAGGCAAAGGAAAAAATACTTTTTTAATACAGTTTAATATAGTGGGTTATCTATTAACTCTAGATGTGATAGCAAACAAGTTTGCACACTGAGATAATACACCAAACCAACAACAGTCTGGTGATATGTTCACAGATCGAGAGTGTGTATGACACCAACAGCATGGTGCAGACGGTTATAACGTAGCATGAATTATTTTAGTAAATTAACTATGTCTACATATGTTTAGTCTACTTGGTTTAAAGCTGATTAAGAGCAACAAGATGTCTTGAAAGTAAAAGCTTTCCTTCTAATTATCCCTAGCGGAGGACAGCTCCTTAAAGCCAACAAGCCACACGGGTAAACATGGGGGAAGAAGGCTGTAGGACGAGCAGCTGGTACACAGCATGGACAAGGAGGAGGGATGAGACAGCAGGAGAGAAGAGAGGAGAGAGGAGTAAATGATAACACAAGACGAACGTGGCAGCTCACTTTACACTCGAATGTTGCTGGTCCAGTACCATTTATAATGAACGTTTGCTCATGCGGCGGTGCAGAGGTCAGAACGTGATTCCTTAGAAATGTGGAGAGCACCGTTAACACAGCACTGTAAGTACTACACTCACAGGACGAGATACTACCATGTCTGAAAAACCTTCAATGATGTTCACAAAGGAGGGCACCTACGTAGCTCTTAAATACGTAGGTTTTAATTAAGTTTGATGAGCAAAATTGTCTAGTTGGCCCTGTTTAAGAGAGTTAAACCATCATAGCCAGCTCTCTCAGCAGCAACAGAGTCTAAGATTAGCAACAGATTATTCAGCTGATGAAGGGAATTGTTTGACAGACATCTGTAAACATTTTTATACAGGTATTTGGTGTAGTATAAACACAACTGTCTGAACATTACTTTTAAAAAAATCAGTTTTTCTTATAATAATGACGTGTGAGTGAAACACAAAGCAAGAACATAAAACAGGTCACTTGTAGCGATGAGCGCGCTTCACGGTGCTTTACAGACATGAGTTTAAGCTCACTGTTCAGCTGACTGGCCCACGAATTTACTATCTTTGTTTGCTTTCACGGCTCTCGTAGGGATGTTTTTGTCCTGAGGGGGGTTTTCAATAAGAACACTCCAAAAGCTCTCTGTACACTAGCTTCTTAGCCTCAAAGATTACCTGCCAGTTAACCACTGGCTGGTGAACAGATACAGAAAGATGCTGTATTCCTCAGGAGTCGGAGAACAAAAGCAGAGCTAAAAGAGTGAATACTGGATTTACACTGGCCCCCAAATGGGTTTACTAAAATTGACTAAAATGGTATCTAAAATTAATGTAGAGCTGAATACACATAATTGTGCAAAAGTCACCCTTTATTTCTTTATGTTTTGCTTCCAAGGAGCCAGACGTTCTTGGAATTGTTTAACTGGTCTTGGGCAACAGTTCTCCAGGTTTTCTGAAAATCTTCTTCTATGGACACCGGCTGCTTTTTCACAGATTTCCAGTCCAGTCCTTGTATTCCTCAGAGGAATGTCTTTTGGTTTCTTATTCCACTTAATGCAGACCTATGAATCATTCAAGCATAACAAAAGGTACCCAATTCAAAGGATGAACCAGTGTTATGTCTACATATAACAGACAACTTTGCGAAAACATGTTTAAACAGTATCTTTAAGCACTTACTAGCATCCAGTCACAAAAACACATAGTTCCCCAAAATTAATACAGTTTGACAGGCATAAAACTGTATTTTTGTATCAACAAGGTGATTTTCAAAGAGCTATTAACCTAAACCACAGAAGCACAAAAAACTGTAAAGTAGGTCCAAATAAATATTTACAGATGAACAGTATCTGAAAGTCATTTCCTTGAGAAAATGGGGGGGGCAGCAAAAAGCTGACACAGGACCTGAGAAATGCATCTGATCCTTAAGTTGACCACCCTTCCACCTCATTAGTGGAAGGGTGGCTGTCAAAACGCCTTTCTTAAGGAAGAAAGAAAAAAAGTGAGGTATGCCAAATTACACAAGAACTTAAGTCTTGTGTTCTACAGATGGCTCAATTGAGAGCCATCTGTAGAACACGGTGGAGGCTCTGTCATGGTTTAAGACTGCATTTCAGTCAGTGGTGTTGGAGATCTTATCAAAATTGATGGAATTATGAACACAGAAAACTACCATCAGATTTTGCTCCACCATGCAAAGATCTGTAAAGCATCTGATTGGCAACAACTTCATTTTTCAGCATGACAATGATCCCAAACACACTGCCAATGCAGTAAATGCTATCAGTGATGGATTGGCCTCCCCAGAGCCCGGACTTCAACATTACTGAAGCAATGTGGGGGTCATCTTGACAGAGAATGGAACAAAAGGCAGCTGTCCTTGAAGAAACCTGGAGAACTATTCCTGAAGACTACTTACAGAAATTACAAGGAGGCTTGCCCAAGAGAGTTCAGGCTGTGCTTAAGAATAAAGGTGGTCACACCAAATATTGACTTTCAAGCTCATTAGTATTGTACAAACTGTTTTTTTTGCCTTGCATACTGTAACTCCATCAGGATCATTAGCACTGTACAGTTAGGGGAAAAAAACGCCATCATTCTGCCAATGCTGGCGGCTAAATTAAATGTCTGGTTGTCAATTCGGTCCTAAGACGCCTCACTTAAGTGTGCTACAGATTGTGACACTGATCATACGATGCATTGTGCTGACACAAGTAAATCTTCTTATCTGCCATATGAAGGTTTCAGGCTCTCCTGCAGGCACAATAGATGACACAGCAATCTGCCACCATCAGTCTCACAGTGTGACATTTCTGCTGCTCATTTCCACCATTTCCTCACAACACATTCACCATCTTGCTGTCACTTTCTGTCATTTTAATGACCAATCATTACACACTCACACACAAAAAAGTGGAGACCATAAAATCCACAAAATTGAAAGAAAACTCTTTGAACCCACAGTCTGGCCTCTGGAAACTCCAGCATCAGCCTGTCATCTATTTCTATAGCGTCACCACATCCCCACAGACTGTCCCCCACGCCCTTTCTTTTGTCCTAAACCACACATTTATGTCAAATCATGGCAAATCTGCAGTGTTGGAGGACACAAACCAATCAAGAAAACATAGACAAAAACAAAACTGTTTCTGGTAACAGTATTTCCACTTATGCTATACAGCATTTCTGTATTTGGTGGTGTTTTCTTCTCTTTTTGGCAACGTTTCTAAAAGCTGTACATCCTTCTATGCAAAATCTGTGACAGTATTCTCTTACTTTGCTTGTTTTCCAGTATTTTCTTGACCTGCAGTGTACTGAGCTCTCAGCACCACTTTACAAATGTGCCCAGTCTACCAGATTTCAACCTGGCAGTGAAGTTGGCTTAAACAGGAAAAAACGATCAGGATATAACAGCAATTTTGTGACTACTTGTTCAATAAACCCACATTTGTGCCAGAAACTCCGTTTAAAAAGGTCAGATAAAATAATAATTCAATAAGCCATCTTTTAGTTTAATAGGAAGCAAATCCCCCGACTGCCCCACGAGGCTCACTCATACAGCACACAGCGAAGCATGCCCAGTTTATTCCATTAAGTGATGGTGTATTGCTTTGTTCATGGACTGTTTACCAGCTGCCCCCCTGCTGTGAGGGAAAGCACAGGGATTAAATTTCATATTGTGTACAGGAGGATGAGAGCATCGCTCACTTAAGGATGGCAGCGTGAGAGACAATCAGAGTTCGTGCAGTCCTGCACTTTGTTCATCAAAGCATTATGCCTAATGCTTACAATAAAACACATAACACACTCCATTTCCTGATTATTTCTCCTCAGAACCAATCCAAATTCTAAAACTGCATCAGCTTAAATCCCCAAATATCTTGTCCTATTAGGGGAAGAGCACATTTCCCTGAAACACCCTCCAGCAACACCAGAGATTACAGCATAATGCTCTCTGTTGATTTATTTTCACTGAAAACAAAAGTCTTTGACCTTTAGACGCAAGCTCAGAGTTGGGCTTTACATGCACCACAATTTACGGCAGACTAAATTATTTTGTTTATTTGCTGTTCGAGTTCTTTCAGAAGGATTATCACCTACACTTTTTACGCAAAACCTTAAGCTAACATCACAGCGGCCATGCCTTCAGCTGTCCATCCCAATTCCCTGATTGTTTCAGCAAAGACTGAGTTTTTTCTAAATAGGTTCAGAGACAGTTAACGTAACTGAGTGGCTGTTTAAACTGGACGGCAGCACTGAGCGATGAGGCTGGGATCGATGTATGCGGCCCGGGGGGCCCTGGGCACCGCCATAATGAGGAAGGGGTCAGGGGTCGAGGTATGTCGAGTGCAAGGTTGCTGGTGTTGACAAGCCAGGCCGGGACACACATGAGCACGAAAGTGAGGAACTACTGCCCTCGTATAATGAAACATCAAAGACTCAACGTTAAAAAAGAGGTGGTACCCAACTTTAACGGATGCAGATGTGAAGGCAGAACTTCGGCATCTGTGGCCTGGCCTCATGCGATGAAAAACAGCCACAGGCAGTGAAATGTCTGTTTCATTTATGTTTTAACTTGGTGACCTGCCCTGAGCCACTCACTCCTGATCACTCCGGCCCTCCCACTTCTCACCCAGAAAGCTGGCGGAGGTTCACTGGCCAGGGGTGATAGGTGATGTCACAACAGTGTGTGAGCTCAGCCTCGCTGGCCTGTGTGCGAGCGTCTAGGGAGAAGGAGGGGTCCATGCGAAGCTGGAATGCAGGGGTACATCGCGATGAGGTCATGGGAATTATGGGATGTTTGCACAGAGGGAAGGCAAGATGTGAAAGGAAGATAAAGAAACAGGGAGGGAAAAAAAATCCACGGACAGGAACGCCAGCTTACAACAGCTGTTCCAGCTCATCACATCTACGAAGCACATAGGCAGGCTCTCAGTTTAAGAAAAACAAACACCTTCACCCCTCCATCCAAAAACCTATTAACCACACTTCATAAGTATTGGACTTTAATACCCTGCCTGAGGGTGGGCAGCTGGGCTGGTTGGTTAGTGAGGGTGTGGTCACTAACACGCTCCAACCAGGATGAGGAAAATGAACTCATAGTGAACTGAATGTGATCTGGGCTGCTACTGTCAGACAATACAACCTATTGTACCACTGCGGCCATAGAGCCTCATCATCAGCGCATCGCCCCGTGGCCCCTCCTCTTCCCTCCACTGTCGTGCCCTTGCAAAATTTTGCCCCCATCTGAACTGCTCCTATCAGGGCACCCATGATCCAAGCAATGAGCCAGTGCTATTAAAGCTCTTATTTTGTTTTCCCATCAGTACCAAACATGTAATTTACTGTAAGAAAACTCCCCATTTTTTAGATGCTGTTAAAAGACTGATTTGCCTGCTGATGAGATGTTTTATAGTTTCTTATGTGGTTCCTTTACACTCATATCAACAGATCTGAGAAATGAGAGGGACAAAATTATTTAATTGAGACAAACGCATACATGACATAAACTGAGATGATCCTTGGTAGGCCGTGACTCGTGCTATAATAGTGACAGTAGTTACAGAGCAACTGTACTATGAACAACATAAATGACAACAATCAGACACCATCTTATCTTAGAGACCTGATAGCACAATGTCACACCAATAGAACATTTCACTCTCAGACTGCGAGCTTACTTGTGTTTCCTAGAATATTTAAAAGTAGAATGGGAGGCAGAGCCTTCAGCTTTCAGGTCCTTCTTCTGTGGAACCAGCTCCCAGTTTGGATTTGGGAGACAGACATCCTCTCTACTTTTAAGATTAGTCTTACAGCTTTCCTTTTTGATAAAGCTTATAGTTAGGGCTGAATCAGGTGACCCTGAATCCTCCCTTAGTTATGCTGCAATCAGTCTAGGCTTCTGGGGACTTCCCATGATGAGTGTTTCTTCTTCATTCACTTTTTTCACTCACTATGTGTTTATACACCACTCTGCATTTAATCATTATTTATTATTAATCTCTGGTTCTGTTCCACAGCATGTCTTTGTCCTGTTGTCCTCCCCTCACCCCCACCTGGCCACAGCAGATGGCCGCCCCTCCCTGAGCCTGGTTCTGCCGAAGGTTGCTTCCTGTTAAAAGGGAGTTTTTCCTTCCCACTGTCCCCAGATGCTTGTTCATAGGGGGGTTATCTGATTGTTGGAGTTCTCACTATATTATTGTAGGGTCTTTACCTTACAATATAAAGCATCTTGAGGCGACTGTTTTTGTGATTTGGTGCTATATAAATAAAATTGAATTGAATTGAATCGAAATTGAAATTAGCAGACTCTGTGTAACTGAACAACACTCTGCACTCACAAGCATAGTTTTGGGTCTTTGTCTGTCTGTGCTATCATCTTTAATCCCATACCTTTTACCACCTTATAAGGTACAAACAGTCACGTGGATTTGTAACAGTAGGGAATGGATATTGGTGTTCAAAGGTAAAGGTCACTGTAACTTCTTTTGGTCCATCAATCAAGACTTCATTCAATGACTCTGAAGAAATTTCAGGATAAAATGATTAAGTTATCATGTTTTACATCCAAAGGTCTGGACAGACTTTTACTGTAACTGCAACTTGACTGGCTGGTAAAAGAAAACCGTTAATGAGATAAATTTAGTTTCTTTTTCCATCCATCAATTTACATCTGCTTATCCAATTTAGGGTTGAGGGGGCGATGGAGCCTATGCCAGCTACCACACGGCGAGAGGTGGGGTACACTATTGACAGGTCACCAGTCTGTCACAGGGCTAGCTTCTTTCAGTCCAAAGTTACTCTTTTTAAAAGTGTTGCGTGTTCCTCTCTCTTCAGCATTAAAACATCCAATTTCAACTTCTTTAACACTCTTGTTCACAATCTGCTGTTTTCATCTCCCATTTAAATACACACACACACAACACAAATCTCACAAGCTAGCCTGACATTGGAGTTGCAGTTTTATGATTTATTCATGTATTAACTCCTTCAGTGGTTTTATTTCAGTGTGCAACACTGACCTCGAACTTCACATCTAGCAAAATTTAAATGCTGGCTGCATACTGTTTGACAGAGCTGTGAACCCCGGTCTCCCTCTTGTTCTTGTCTTTACTCACAGTAAGGCTTCCCTCCCTCCCTCCCTCGCTGTTTACATCTCTGGCTATGACGCTCCCTCCTGCTTTCCATCACATACAGTGTTATTTGCCTTTGGACTGCAGGATGCCTGGAGGCTCGAATAAGAAGTGTTTCTTTAAAAAGACCCTCACTTGAAACCAGTGAGATTATTTAGATTTCAGAAATTGTTTAAAAAAAATAAAACTACAGCCCTCCTTAACTGATTGGTTTTGATCTTTGGGAGGATGATTTAACGTTCAGCCCTGCACTCTATATACCAGACTGCTGTACTCTGCCCAAAGTGCTCTCAATGAACTCTTCTCCACCCATGAACACAGGCTCTCATCCTCCTCCTTCGCCTCATGTGTCTGATGTCTGTGCATTTGGCAGCAAGTCTGGCCTCCCAGCATGCTCTCACATGCTCTTTTATCTATTATTCGCCTCTGGCTCTGAGGGCCAACCAGCCTCCCTTGCTCCTCCACCTGCTATTTTGTAACTTTTTGGCTGACCATCTCTCTTCCCTCTCCTCCCTTTCCTTCTGTCTCTTGCTGTCCACCTCCTTCAGTCTGTCTGTCTCTCTCTGTGCTTGGAGGCTTTTCTGGCCTTTGTCTGTCTCATGGGGAAGGGTGGTGTCTGTCTTCTTTTCTCCTCTTCCCCTCCAGTCTCATCCCTCCCTCTGCTTTCAGAAAATTAGATGAAAAGAAGTGTCACCAAGGGAGCTTGGAACAAAATGGGAAGCTCATAGAGTTCAATAAATGTGGAAATTCAATTTTCTGTCATGTTGTGTTAAGTATCAACCAAAAGGAAGTTATTTTGAAAAGTTTCTCCTTCACTTTTTTTTTTTTTTTTTGGCTGCTCCCTTCAGGGTTCGTCACAGCAGAGCATCTGCCTCCATCTCACCCTATCCTTAGCATCCTCCTTTGTCACAGTAACCCTCTTCATAACCTCCTTCACTGAATCTCCTGTGTGGTCTTCCTCTTTTCCCCCTGCCTGGCATCTCGGTAGTCATCATCCTTTGTCCCTCCTCTGTCCGATGTCCAAACCATCTCAGCCTGAGCTGTCCCTCTGATTTAGTCATTCATAATGCCATTCCCAGTAAAAATCGGAACATCTTCAGCTCGGCCTCCTGTGTTTTTGTCAGTGCCACCATCTTCAAACAGTAGTACACCTCCACCTCTCCAGGCTCTCTTCCACCTCCTCCTTACTCTCACTATAGATTACAGTGTCATCTCCAAACAATTTTGATAATCAAATAGTCATTTTAGTCGCTTTAAGAGCGTGTTTGCCGATTCCAGCTAATCAAATGTGAAGCCCTGATGCTTTTCTTGACCATAGATGATAGAGGTTGTTTTTTTATGTTTGTCTCAAAATTACACAAAACAAGTCAAATTTTATTGAACTTGATGTAGGTGGAGCACGAGCAAAAGAGGAACCCACGAAGCTGCCCTCACAGAGTTTGCTGCTCTCTTGTTTTCTTGTAGTTTGTATTTTCAATATTTTACGGACAGAACTGATTATTGTAAAAAAATAATCTTTTGATAAATCCCTGCAATAATCTTTGGTTGAATTTATTTTTATTGTCAGTAGCCGTCTAAAGGAAAAATGGACTAGAAATGGCAGTGTGACGGTTTTTACTTCATATCTGTACAGAATATAGAGGGGAAAAAAGAGATTTTAAGCCACCATATTTTTATTTTCAATGGCAGAAGAAACCAGAGCCCCCACAGAAAACCTGTGCAAGCACAAGGAGAACATACAAACACCACACAGAAGAGCCTTCCAGGGTTTCAATACACGCATGACCTTTTTGCTGTGAAATAGCAGTCCAAACCACAAACTGGAAGAATAGTCCTGCATTTAAAAATGCTTAAATAAAGCCTGAATAAAGCTTTGTTTATTCTTCATTCTGTCTGAACTCTAGAGAAGAATAGCTTCAACCTATTATGCACACAATTTGTTATATTAAAACATGTTGCTAATATTCTGTCAACACCACTTATGTGAATAAAAAATTGCCATGAAATTCAACATGCATAGACTGACTAGAGCTGTGCAATTAACTGAATTGAAATAAAACAATTATTGTATTTTGAATTAAATGGAACTGGAGCGGTTTACAGCCACAGTCTAGAATGACCAAAAGAGTAAGGCTGTGAATACAAACAGCCAAAGTGAGTTTCCTCTGTAGAGTGGCTGGGCTTTACTGTAGCATTAGAGATGGAGTGAGGAGCACGGACACCCAGAGAGCCGCTGCTCCTGCATGTAGGAATGAGCCAGTTGAAGTGGTTTGGGCATCTGGTTAGGATGTGTCCCAGGCACCTCCCTTTGGAGGTTTTCAGTGCATGCCCAGGGGTAGACCCAGAATCTGCTGGAGAGACTGTGTATCCCATCTGGCCTGGGAATGCCTCAGGAGGAACTGGAAGGTGTGGGTGGGGAGAAGGATGCATGGATGGTTGGTTAGTTCACTTCGTCGTCGTCGTTGTCGTTGTTGTTGTTGTTTTCAAGTAAATAAACTCAGTTAAACTGGAAGAATGTTTCTCCTTTTTTATAGTATAGTAAATCTACAATTTTTTCATAGTCTAACCATTGTGATCTAGACATTTAGCCAGCATAAAACTGAGGTAACCAAACGGACAAATAGCAGCCAATGATGTCTGTAAATTCTTTGCGCTGATGTTGAGCCAGTCTTCTACCAACTGAAAGGTCAGCGGTTAGATCCCTGGAGTGGCTTATAGTGTAGAAGTGCTTTGACTGCTCCATAAAGAAGTGTTATTTAAAAACCAGTGAAGTAAGAAAATGCCATTCAATATTAATAGGATGTACCCCTATAACTAAATCATTCCCTCTGTGCCGTTAAATGGCAAATAAACCTATCATTTATAACACTGATGATGGTAAGATATATTAGGTATTGGTCCTGCTTTTATTCTTCCAGTACTGATCAGTGTGCAGTATCTGCAGGTACTATCTGATACAGT